>WYDI02032721.1:329-101198 GCA_009867235.2 Psittacus erithacus | reverse complement strand
ACAGACAATATGAGGGAAGTGTGGTAGGTAAGAAGGGGGGGATGATGAGAGGGAGTGGAGGGGGGGGGGGGGGGGGAGGGGGGGGAAGAGGGGTGGGGGGGTGGGGGGGGGGTGGGGGGTGTTCCAGAAAGAAGTTTAACTTGTGTAAGTCTAAAATAGTCCAAAATAAACTTGTCGCCACTTTGTTTCCAGATGTGCCGTCTTGTACTGGGAAGTTTCAGTATTTTACCATCAATTGTAAAGAGCAGATTCTGACATTTCTTCTAGAAGTTTCAAATCATTCATGACTTGCTAAGTATCACAGGTTTTTCTGACTATCTTAATATCTCTGCAAGGATTATTTGAACCACTTAAACTGGTGTAATGGACGCTAACCTTTATCCTACCTGCTACAAAGTAGGCAAACAGCATTCACGAGCTATTATCTTGGAAAGACAATTCACTGTGCTATTTCCAACAGGCTGTCCTCAGAAAATGGAGATAAATCTGCTGTTGGAATGCAGAAGGGAAAATACCCAGTATGGTCTCAAAACCAGCTCCCAATTCCTCAAACCAGAAGTGGAATAGGAAGCAGATTTTAGGGGAAGAAACTCCTTCTGAAAGCTGCCGTGCACTGGTTCTGTACAAAGTTTCAGCAAGATAAACTGTAACCTTTTAGTGTCTTAAAAGATGAAGGGGGAAAAATAGAAGCATTAACTGTATGCAGGTTTGAGAAGCTTAGTAGTGGGTATAAAAACTCTCCTGTTTCCAGAAGGCCAGTTAATGTTGCACCTCTAGCAAAGCTCAGCTTTACTTTAATCTCAGCCAAGGTGATTGAACTTTTTCTTCTTAGCAGTGTAATTGCACCTTGGTCAGAAGGACGTACAAGACTGCAAAGTGATGCAATTTATGCTGTGTCATTTTGTCAGTCTTGTTAGCCAGAGCACTTTCCTCCTTACACTTGTGAAGATGCCTGTGTAGTCCTCAGAGGAGTCTAAAATTAGAAAATAAATAAAACAAAAAAGTTGAAAATAAAACCACAAAACAAAATTCAGCAAAATTAAGGTATTTCCTAAGGAGCTTTCAAAAACAGTCCATTTCAATAGGTTCATAGGTGTTTAGCAAATAAGCTGATTGGGCATAGATGTTTACACAAATGTCAGGTAAATTGCAAGTTTAGATTAAATATAGACCTAACTGAGAATGAAAAACCTGCTAATATAATATGCAGGCCTGTTTGGTTTTTTGTTCTGTTTGTTTTTTTCTAATTACATTGAAGCAGTTATTCAAGTAGGAGTTAAGAATATAATGTAATTGAGGGGTTTAAATCTTTTGCTTGTGTTCATGCAATTAAGCAGCATTCCCTGTACTCCTATTGCATATTTCTTTTTCACAGTGTTTTTACAGTATTTGCAAGTGAGGATAAAGCTCTCAAAAATGCTGCAGTAGGTAAATTTTGGGGAGATTGAAACTGACTGCAGTAAGTCAAGAATTCCCTGGTGTGGGGTGTCACACTTGTGTTTTAGACAATAGGGGTCATATGGAGAAAGCGCTGGGATCTGTACTTTCTGAAGAAGATAAATTTCAGTTCTTTGCCAAATGCCCATATTGTGCAGCCGTTCAGGTTTATGAGACAAATGCTCCAAGGTTACTGGATGTTAGTTAAATCCTTGTTTTCTTCTGTCAGTCACCGTTAGCAAGGAGCTGTAGGTAATGACTTCTGCTTTTTCATTTTGATCAGGAAAGATTCTTGAAAGAGTGTTACTTAGGGGTTTGAGGATTCTGTCTTCCCCGTATCTCTCTGCGTGGCTGCTGTTCCTATACACTTAATTATGTATTTTTAAGCAGTTGGCTTATAAAGCTTAAAAACTTACAAAGCTAGAATTGCAAAACTATACTTTGAACATGCTAAATTCATCATATAACTTTCCTCCCAATTCCAGTCAACTGCAGAATTCTACAAACTCCATCTGCATTAGTACTCTATGTATTGCGACGTTCACATAATGTTTGTAGCATTCTAGGATGAATTTGGGTTATGCACACTTCCAAGGAAGTGGTTTTAACTCTTTCACGTATTTTTATACCTGCAGAAAATGTCTTTATAATTGCAAACATGTTGCAGGAGCCTTGACAGGATGTAAAAGCAGTTGAACTTCCTGCATAGACTTATCCATTTCTTGTGCTTTCTCATGGGCTTTCTAAACAGTAGATTGTTACTGGTAATCAGGCTACTAGATTAAATAAGCAATGTATTGTTTAGGAAAATTGAAGAGGAATAATATTCCTGGATTCACTCATAAATGTTTGCGTGTGTGTGTGTGGGGGGAAAAGGGTGTTTAAAGACATGCTGACTGTTGGATAAAGGAAGATGGCTTAACTTACCCATTAAAAACTCACTTGCTGAGAACTGTTGCATTAGGACTCAAAGAACTAAAACCTTTTCAGTCATCTTCTCTTACTGTACATCATCTGTACAAAATTAAGAAATCTTAAGATTTCATGCATAGGCTGTGGCAGTAACTATAGTGTTATATAGTATGATGTGAGGGAATAATTTCAGTCTGTTACTTCTCTTAAAAACAAAACAAAACACAAAAACACCACAAAAACACCCTTAAGAGTCACTGTTCCCAGTTTTGTATTATATTAATCCATACAGATAAAAGATTGAATTAATGCCTGTCCATCTAGTCTACAGAAAATCTTACTGCCTGTTTGTTTTAACGGAACACCGGACTGTTAAGTTTTTTCACTACTTTTGCTACTGTATTTGCCTTTACTTGTGTAAAGAGAGTGAAAATTAAGAGGTTTCCCGTATTCTTGAGTAACTGCTGTAGTAGAAGTTCAACAGAAATGAGTAACTATATTCAGGCTGTACAGGAACTACTTTGAAGCCCATCTGCTTAGAAGATACTTGTAACTCTATAGGTTTCTTGTTTAAAAAGTGAATTTGTGTGTGTTTTCCACAGGGTTATGAAGACTGGCTACGACACAAAGCAGACAATGAAGTGAATGGTGCTCCAGTTTATGTTGTTCGAAGTGGTGGCCTTGTAAAAACTAGATCTAAAAACATTCGGGTATGTGCCTAAGGACAAATTGAAAATTGTGTTTCTGTTGCATAGCTAATGTTCTTCTTCCATTGCTAGTCATTGTGGCCTGTTTCATCATGATTCATTAATGATGCTGAAATGACGTCTCTTAAAACTCTTATCTGTATTAAAACATTTCTCTTTTGTGTTCACTTTATTAGGTGGGGGACATTGTCAGAGTAGCCAAAGATGAGACTTTTCCTGTTGATCTGGTGCTTCTGTCATCTGATCGAGTGGATGGTTCATGCCATGTTACTACTGCAAGTTTGGATGGAGAGACCAATCTTAAGGTCTGGATTACCATTATGAAATAGAATGTAGTTAATTTGCTCTGCCATTTTTATTTCAGACTGTTGAAATAACTGCCCCCTCACACACACTCCACCCCTGCAGCCCTATAGTCCTGTATGTTTAACTTAATGGACACTGTTTTACAGACACATGTTGCAGTCCCAGAAACAGCAGTGTTACAATCTGTTGCCAACCTGGACAAACTTGTAGCCGTTATAGAATGTCAGCAGCCAGAAGCAGATCTATACAGGTATCACCTTATTAGTAAATATTTTGAAATTAAATCAAAATGAGGTGTTTAACAGCAGGAATGTTATGTGTCTTGCTGGGATTAAAATAGCTTTGTATATCTCCTTAAATATTAGATTTTAATAGTTAGCATGTTTATACATATGTAATTAGTGAAAATTGCAACTGAGAAGTTAAATCTGAGGATTTCAATAGTAAATCAAAATCATGGGATAATATTTACCTTTTGTGTTTTAATCACGACACTTAGATACATTTCTGTTCTAACCAGTAAACTTGTTTCTAGATCTTCTAAAAAATTAAATGGCGTATGAATCTGAGCAGGTTAAAGAAAAAGTTATATAAGGTTCTGCCTAAGCAGTATACTTTTCTTAATAGAATTCAGCCAAACTGTAGCAAATTCTTGTAAGCTTCTGTTAATTCTAAGGATATGTGTTTGTCACATTTATTTTGCTTATGGTTAAGAGCAGATTTTAACTCCATTTTTCAGCAGCAAAACTTTATATTAAAACCAGTGGTATTTCACTGTGCTTCATTTTGGCTTTTAACATCAGCAAGCAATGACCTAGATTCAGCAAAAGAACATTATAGGTAAAGAAGTTATATTCCCATTGAAATATCTCCTGAATTGTATAATTAAAAATGGTAGCAGTCAAGTAGCAGTTTTCAAGATCCAAGTATACCACAGCAGCAGTTCTTAAGTAAGCTTTCAGATCATTGAGAAGTATTAAATTCTTAAAAGCCAGGATACTTAATTTGAACAGCTGTTCAAATATTTGCCAGATTCAGTTTGTAAGAACATCAAGTTAAGGTACAGTTACTATAGAAGCTGGGGTCATGCTAAATGTGCAAGTGTCAGATTTTAAAAGCAAAGTAGGTTAGCTTTGTTAAATGAAAAATTACTATTTCTGATGGCTAATATGCTGACTTGTATTTGTTGAGGAATTATTGAAGCATGAAGAAGTCACAGTCTGTTTTAGCAAATAAATATAATCTTTTGTGGCTTTATTAATGAAACCTAATAGACTTCTCAATTTCTGTTGTTAAATATCTCTTGTAAAATTACTGCCAGTGTTGCCATATTGGTTTAGTTTGATTGCTAATAAAAGTTGATTGTTTTGTAATTGTGAACCACTAATGACTTTTCTGTAACAGAGGAGGTTTTTATATTTTTTGAGTCTTTTTGTAGGTATTTCTAATGCATGGCCATCTTTCATAGGTTTGTTGGAAGAATAACTGTAAGTCAACAAACTGAAGAAATTGTAAGGTAATTAAAATTTTGTAAGATTAATGTTTAGAACTGATGAAGTTGATTAAAATGACCATCATAAGAAAGAGTTATTGTTGAATATATGAAAGGAGGGGTATTTTTACTGTAAGTTTAAATTGTAGCTGCATATTTAAATGGAGATGAAAAAAATAGTTAAGGAAAGTTCATTACTACATTTTGTGCAAAACGGTTGTTTGTTCGAAGTACTGAGCAGATGTTTTTGCAGTTGAAATTCCTAAAAATTTATTTTAACTAAATTCCTGAAATTTGTTTTAAGGCAGCCTCTGCTATGAATGTGTAGCTTTTAGTATCTATTTCACACTACTGTACTACGTGGACTGTGCAGTTAAGTCTTTACATCTGTAATAGTCAACGCATAACTGTGGATTTAATCATATGCTCACAACCTTTCCCTGTCAGTCATAGCAAGTAGCATACACCTAAACACATGTGAAAATATAAAATACAAAAAAAGGTGTGAAGCCACTTACAGATCCATTTATGGACTTCCTCAAACATTGCTAATTGTGGCGGGTTGGCTCCAGCTAGCAGCCAAGTATCCACATAGCTGTTCATTCACTTCCCAGCATCACAATAGGGCAGGAGAGAAAACAGGAAGAACAGGAGTAAGAAAGGTCATGGTTTAAAGTAAAGACAGGGAAATCACTTGGAAGAAATGACCAGACTTTCAGGAATATTTAGCATGCAAGTTAATTAATTGTTTTGCATCTTGGATTTTTCAGACTGGTTTTACAAACTCCAGAAATACTTGAATCCAGAAATACACATTTAGTCCCTTTTAGTTCAAATTTTCAGTTAAAGTTTGAGTCTCGCCTAAAATATTCACATATATATGTGTAATTTAAATAGCCTACCATAATCTGTGTGCAGAATTGATGCACACAGTATTTGTAGTGGTAACTGCCACATTTGAGGTAATGCTTAAGTTAAATATTTAACTGTGGGGGATGAGGGGTGGATTTGGGTTATTTTTAGTAACTCTGGGTTATGCTTTTGAAGAAAATTCAAATGAAAGTGCTTTGTTAAAGATAATCATGGACTGCTTGTGGTACAGCTAATGGAAAAGACAAACCCAAGGGCTTGTATGCTGTAGCACTTGGTATATGATCTTGAATTCTTTTGCTTATACCTGATATGTCACCCTGGCCACCGCAGTTCAGTTTCTGCTTTCATTTGAAACCCTGGCAAAAGTAGTGAATTTTTTTTTTTTTTTATTATTATTTTATTTCAAACTGTCAGTTTCTGAAGATGATACAGCCACTGGAGTAGAACAAATCACTCTAACCTAATATGAGCCTTGATTCTACCTGGACCTTTATTTTCACAGCATTGTTTACAGCTAACTTAGCAAATGGAATGAACGTAAATTTGTGTTTGTGGTAAAATTTTGTTGTGATAAATTCCCTCCCTCCCTATGTTTAAGAAATTTTACTCTTGTATTCGAAAGCACTGTTGTGGTGGTGTAGTGTCCATCTGGTTGTTTCTCTGGTATGAATAACTTTTTAACTTGTTAGATCATTTCAGTTTGACAGAGAAGTAGAAGTAACACAAGTAAATTAACCAAACCTAAAACAGCACTCCTGCACTGTGAGCTTGGCTTTCTTTTTTTTTTTTTTTTTTTTTTTTTATTCTGCTGGCTTCTCAAGGTAACTTGCAGGTCTCTCTAACCCAGCCATTCGTTATGTTTAGCTCAGTCACTAATTATGGGATAATAACAGTGGTGGGAGAGGATGACACCGACCAAATGAGGCATGAAAGGAAACCAAGAGCGCTGTGGAGATACAGGGGTGAAATATAGTTAAAGTGGTAAGAGCACTGAAGATGGACCGAAATGAATGTGAGATTATAGTTGTTGCAGTGGAAATTCGTAGAGGATATAGGACAAATTTGCATAGGAAACTGGTTTTCACATAATATAGAAAACTAATTTTTAAGTGCTGATATTTCTTATTTCTTTTTAGACCTCTTGGGCCTGAAAGTCTCTTACTTCGTGGAGCAAGATTAAAAAACACTAAAGAAATATTTGGTTTGTAGACATCTAAATATTTAAAGAGTATTCTCTTCTTAAAACATAATGATGAGCTGTGGCTTAATTCTACTTGCACTGAAAAAATTATCATAATCTTGCTGTTACCTGAAGGGATATGATTATAGATGAAAGTAATGATATTATGCTGAAGAGTCTCTAAGGATATAAAGTTCCAGCTTTGCCCTGTGAAAATACTTTATGTGGTTTGATAAAGGAATAACTTAACTACAGCGTGTAAATGACTGTTTTTACTGTTACCCATTTTTCAACACTTTCTCCTGAGACTTACCATTCTGATTTCCATAAAATACATATAGGAGAGCAGTACAGTCATAATAATGAACAGCATTTTTGTAGGTGTTAAAATTAGTTCAGTAGTACTGTTTTACTATAATAGAGTATTGCAAATACTTGATACTGTCTCACCATTGTACTGAAGTAAACACAAAAGTAGTATCACCTCTTGATTTTATCCTGTATTTCTTAAAACAAAAAATTAAGCAAACTGTATATATGCAGAAAATAAGGTATAACTCTTTCCCCTCCCATTCCTTCCCAGGTGTTGCAGTGTATACAGGTATGGAGACAAAGATGGCATTAAATTACAAGAGTAAATCTCAGAAACGGTCAGCAGTAGAAAAGTATGTTTATTTTCTAATATCTTTCTTATTTGTAGAGTCTTAGTTTAGATTTTCCTTGGTAACTTTAAAACCCTGATGATCTGGTCATTGGGTTGCAAGCAAGGGAAGAGAAGCTAATTGCTTTGCCTTCAGGAAGTTCTAAAGAGCTTCTTGATTTTTCATCCTTTATTGATTCTTTCTCTAGCATACGAAGTTAAAATACTTAAAGGAAGACTAAAGTGGGAAAAGTTCAGATTTATTTTTGAGATGTGGAGATTATTTAATGATAGGTGAAATGCTTTTTGAACTAGATGCTTAGAGATAGTTTTCACAACAGGTCCCAGCCTCCGCTCTTCTCTGCATCCTTTACTGTAAAACTGCATCATGCCTTTAAAGAGGATGGATTGAAATGAAGTCTTAATTACCTAAATATCTTTGTCCTGAATTGTAGTGTTTGATATAATGAAAATTAGCTTTGTTTCACGTAGTCTAAAGGATATAGCCTGCCCAGGTGTTTTGCAATGAATCTTGCTTCTAGCGCAAGTTGAGGGTTCAGTTTAAAATATGTTTGTGTGTAGTTATGAGATAGGTGTTTATTATAATAGAGATTTATATGTTGCACCTCATGAAATATGTTAAAAGGAAAATGGAATTCTGGTATGTTGCCTTTATTCCAGTTACTAAAAAACTGAAATAGCCCTCCAGCATTCTTTTGCAAATACAGTGTTGAGCTATAGAATGCACAGGAAAAATTCAGTCATCAAAGCAAGGAGTGGAAAGATGGTCTGGCTAGCATTACAGAATATAGAGGCAAGTTTGACTATATCCTGGTATAGCAGTGCCTGGGTTAAATAGTCAGATGCACATGGCAGTACTCTTCTAACTGAAGAAAAAGGTGCAGCCTTGGACTTACAGTTTGTTGTTTGACCTGCCTTCTCAGCCTTGCTAGATATTTGTGGAAGAAGAGAAGGGTAAGTCACTCACCAGGCTCTTGGAAAAGTGTGACACAAGTTGGCTGTTGGGATATTCTTGCACCTTAATCTAGTCTACATATTGCTGTGTGTAGACTATACCTTAGTCAAATGTAGGATTTCTTTTTCACTTCTGTTGCTTGCTTGTGATATAGAAACTATCCATATTGAACACAGGGTACTTTTTTTTTTTTTTTTTTTTTAATTGTCCAGTTAACCACAGTGTGTCAACAGATTAAGTAAAATAAACTGAAATTGTTTGGTTTTGGATTTGTTTGTTGTTTGTTTTTTTGTTTTTTGTTTTGGTTTTTTTTGTGTTTTTTCTTCTTCATAGGTCCATGAATTCCTTTTTGATTATTTATCTAATAATCCTCCTCTTTGAAGCCATTCTGAGCACTATTTTAAAGTATGCGTGGCAAGCTGAAGAAAAATGGGATGAGCCTTGGTATAATGAAAAAACGGAGCATGAAAGAAACAGCAGTAAGGTAATGTAGTTCTAACCAGTTGCATGTCTGAGGAACCCTCAACCACTATATACTCAATGTGATATTATATCTCTGCTCTTGGATTTAGGCGTAACTGCCCCATAATCCACTTGCAAATTTGAGTTCTGTTGTCTCAGTATTTTTGAGAGTCTTATGTAGCTTTGCTCTTGTGTAGAAATATCTTACCTCTGTTAATGATTAGACTTTTTCTTTCTTTATGAAAAGACCAAGCTTTTTGAAAATTTTGGGTCTTACTAGGTCACATTTCTGATGTTCTATGTTCTTATTGTAGATATGTTCTTTTGGGTATCTCCTGTCATTCCTTAAATAAAAAGAAGATGGTTGTTCTTCTGCGCATTCCACTGCAGTGATTTCACAGTCCAGACTTTCTGTGATGTTGAGATTGTTCAGACAATTTTGTAAGGCAATTTGGTTCAAGCCTCTGCTTGCCTTCTCTCTTTTCTGTAAAGATTGGAGGGACACTTTGAAGAGTTCCATAAGTCTGCAATTCTGAGAAGTGTCCTTTTTTTTTTTTTCTAATTATATATATATATTTTTTAATCATTCTGTATTTTCCTGTATTCTGCTTTATTTTTGATTTCTGTACAAGTCTGCCTTCTTCCAAAGCAGTTCTTGAGCTGGCTGGAGCAAATTCTAGGAAGCAGAGAGGATTTTCAAAGCACAGAATAATTGGAAATCCAGTTTCAACGTGTGATGTAATGTCAAATATTTTAATACCCACACCCTCTTCTTCTCTAAGAGAGTGCAGAATTGAATGTGCTCACTAGGTGCCGTGTGTGCAGAGAGGTCCAAATCCCAAGTCAGGAGAGTTCTGTTCTGCTTCCCAAGTAGAGTGAAATTTACAGTTAGTACATAGTGGTTCAGGAAGGAAAAAAAGTAATTTGAGAATGTCTTTGATTCAAGGAGAGTTACGAATTTACTGGCATTTTTGTAAAACATGCAGCTTTCTCAGAAGCTTTGTCATGCAAAGTGTTTTTGTGGTTAAACCACAGCATTGAGATGTTTTTCCAGTTAATTTAGAATTACTAATTCAGGTCATCACTACAGTTATCAAAAACTTTTCAATATATTCTAAAATTATCTTGTCAGAAAGTGTTGCTGTTGAAAGGTACTAAATTAATTTAAAAGTTTTCAAATTGTTCAGTGACTTTATTTTTAGTACCTCCACCCACCTAATACACTATAAACTATTGAAGAGGTCAGAAAAGAAAATTCTTGGTTTCTCTTAATTTGAAGTAGTTGCTATGTAAGTTAGACTAGCCTGTGGAGCTTTTTCAGTTCTGAATAGAATGGGATATACTCAATCTTTCCATTCCTTTACCTTTAGGAGCACGCAGAGCCATCTGTGTTTCTGCAGTGTCACTCTCCTTCTACCATGTCTTTGTTTTTCTCTCTCTCTTGTTCACTTCCACAATCTGCTTTGCATTTCTCAATCTGCTGATATCCTCACTTGGAGTGCTTTCTCTGTTCATCTCTCCTGTATCATGCGTATTGTTATTTAAAAGACAGTGCTTGAAGAAACTTGCTAACCTTGGCTGTTCTTTCTTCTCAGTTTATCTTCTCTTAAATGAATTACTGCTCTCAGTCTTTGTCTTTTTTATTTAGTTTGGAAGATCTCTTAAGGCACAGAACTTCCTTAGTTTTTGTCAGACACCTTAATTATTGGGACCGATTTTTACTAAGTAATTATAGCAGACTAATTCAGAAGAGCAGAGATTATTTAGCTTTGCAGACTGCTGACTACCTTTATGCTCCCTTTCTTCAAAATGTTCTCCTACACTAGTATAAGACTCTTCCCAAAATACAATTTAGATACCCAGTTTCTGTGCAAATCAGAGACTTCAAATAGACTAATGTTGCATTTCAGAGGTTTTTTAAATTGTTGTACCTAATAAATAGAAATCTCTATCCTATTATGGAGCCTTTTACTTGAAACATCTGTGTTGTACACAATGATTTGAAGAGGCATAAAAGAAGCTGTGCCATTGAAATTCACAGTGTTTTTCTTGTCATGTAGTCTGGATCACTCATGTCACTGGGAAATGCTAGTAGATGGCAACCCTCTTCTCTCTTTGCTATCCCAAACCAGTACAGAATACTTGCAAGTTCCTCTGACAACATGAAATGACAGTTGTTTGCCTTCACCAGTTATGGTTACTTAGAAAAGCCTGTGAATGGTGCTGTTCAATGGAATGGGGAACACACGAGTTTTTTTCAGACTGAACTCTTTCTAGATACCTGTCTCAAAACAGAATCACCATGACAGGTAATATTAGTCAGCAGCCTTCCTGACAGATTAAGTAGAAAGGGCAAAAATTAATGAACTCGAGAATTGAAACATCCAGTCATAGCTTAAGGTAGTCTTCCTGCATCGGTCTGAAGGCACATTACTGGGGCAACCTGGAAATGCCTGAATTGTCAGTGTGTACTGTCTTTCTCATGTATACATGGGAGTTAATTTGTCATTTTTCATGCATATTGAAACATAACTAAATAACCATGTTGCACCACATCACTTTAGTGATGTAATCTTTGCATTTTCTCTTTTTTTTTTTTTTTTTTTTCTTCTAGATTCTTAGATTTATTTCAGATTTTCTTGCTTTTCTGGTACTTTACAATTTTATCATACCTATTTCACTTTATGTGACTGTTGAGATGCAGAAATTTCTTGGATCTTTTTTTATTGGCTGGGATCTTGACCTCTATCATGAAGAAACAAACCAGAGAGCACAAGTAAATACTTCAGACCTCAATGAGGAATTGGGACAGGTAGAGTAAAAAATAAACTGTTTCTTTTTTTCTTTTTTTTTTTTTTAACCTTCTATTTTGTACTCCTTTTTTAATATTAAAATTCATTACTGAATACTTTTTATTGGTTACGCTTTGATTTCTTATTAATTTTAAAATAAGGGATAAACATCTGATGGCAGAAATAAAAAATATTACATGATCAAAAAAAGGTGTCTTGTGGAGAGTGCGAGTTATTTACTTTTTCCTTCTAACACATACGTGCAACTCAGAGTCTGGTTTTTATTTTATTTTATGAAAGGTAGAGTATGTGTTTACAGACAAAACCGGTACGCTAACTGAAAATGAAATGCAGTTTCGGGAGTGCTCCATTAATGGCATAAAGTACCAAGAGGTCAATGGTAAACTAACTCCAGAGGGGTTTTCTGAAGATTCACCAGATGGAACTATGCATAGTTTGGTAAGACACTTTTTTTTTTCCCCCATTAGACATCCCAGACAGAAAGTGGTTCATTTCAGAGAAATACTGTTCTAGCATCAGCATTCTAAGAAAAAAAAAAAAAATTAGAACTTATCAACAGTTTCAAGCACTTAAGTATTATTGAAAAAATATCTGTTAAAGATGTTGAGATGTGATTATTTAAGATGGAATACCAGGAAGATTTTAAAGTAAAAACATTTTTTAAAGTATATTCAAAATTGGGTTGATATGTGTTACAAATTAAGCTTCATCTTTCTTGTAGGTGAAAGAGGAGGAGCTCTTCTTGAAAGCGGTTTGTCTTTGTCATACAGTTCAGATCAATGCAGATCAGACAGATGGTGCTGATGGCCCCTGGCATGCCAATGGAATAGCATCTCCATTGGAGTATTATGCTTCTTCACCAGATGAGAAAGCTTTAGTTGAAGCTGCAAGCCGGTGAGTTGTAGTGACAAAATAGCTTTATCTAATGTAGAAAATGCCTACTAGGGCAGGCAATTCATGGTAAAAACAGCTGTAAAAATTGCTCAGAGAGACTGTAAAGCTCAGGGCCTGGCGATGTCAGTTCGCTATGAAATCTGAGAAAAATTAAATACAGAAAACCCTAGGCATATTAAAAAGTGACTATTTAAAATATTTATGGAAATTCTTGATTATTATAGTGAATTACAATCCCAGTAATGGAGAAGTTATAGTTTCTGTTTAAATAGTGCGGAAAGTGTGCATTTTTTGTCTTGAGAAGTAAAGAGCAGTAATGGGTTCTCTCTTTTTTCCCCTTCTCATCAATAGACATCATGTTTGGTGATTAAACATGTATTTTCTTTTAATTTTAGTGTTGGAGTAGTATTTACTGGAACTACTGGGGACAGTATGGAAGTAAAAAGTCTTGGAAAACCAGAAAGGTGTTCATTTTTATTGTTTCTTTTGAAGGACAGAACAGTACTGAAAATTAATGTTCTCTTAATCCTCTCTCTTTATAAGAAAACTTTGCCTATGCACAGCGTGCTGTTTTTACTGCTTTTCCCTTAATATCTTCAAGACAGCTCGCGTTTTATTTCTTACTAATTGAGACTGAGATGCAAGAATTTTGTGTGCGTTAGTTGCTCTGTGTAGATATGTATTTAACAGTTTACCTTTGCCCGTTCCTCAAAGGTTGAGACTGTAGTAGAGTTGGAAAACTGGATTGCTTATTCAGATCTTATTGTTTGTGCTTTTAGCTTCAGAAATTCTCAGAATCAGTCTCATATATACATAATCTAATTACAGATTTTAAAATTTCCCCAAATTAGTATAAATATTATTGATAACTGTATAGCTGCAATATGTCATAACACCTTATATCCGTTGGATCTGTTTCAGTTAGTTGGCAGTACTTTAAACTTAAATGTCTGAAGTTAATTTTCTAAATTAGTGGTAACATAGTGAAAAATAGTCCAGTTGTAAGGGAACATACGCTCTCCTTTGGCTGTGTAGGTTGTTAACAAGTGTTAGAAACAAAGTGTAGTTTGCAAAATTATGGTTGAAGGAATGATAGAAGGATAAAGGAATAGGTGGGAGGTGGCTGTAATCTCCAGATGTAAAGCTCAGGTTCAGAAAACTATTCCTGTTAGTGGAAGAACCTTACAGTATAAGGTATATTTATGAGTAACTGACTCCAGAAGTTTATTTCTAAAAATGTTTTATTCCTTTTCCCCCTTCTGTTGAAACACAAAATGCAGGTATAAATTGCTTCATGTTTTGGAGTTCGATCCAAATCGCAGACGAATGAGTGTCATTGTAGAGAGTCCCTCAGGTAAGTGATCAGAAGTTGTACAAGCTGCAGTGGAGACCTTCTTAAATAGTATGTATTCTTAATTTCTGTTCCATTTTACTTTTTAGGGGAAAAGCTTTTATTCACAAAAGGGGCAGAATCTTCTATTCTTCCTCGTAGTAAGAGTGGAGAAATAGACAAAACAAGGATACATGTGGATGAATTTGCTCTGGTAAGTGTAAATGCTTGCGCAGCTCATCAGAAGAAAATTCTGGTGCAAGTTCTCTGACTTGAAGTGAACAAATTGCAGGTGACACCTTTTTGTTAGATCAGAATCTTATCTACTTTAAATGTATTCATGTATTTTCTTACAGAAAGGACTAAGAACTTTGTGCGTAGCCTATAGAAGATTCACACCTGAAGAATATCAAGAAATCGGCAAACGGCTTCATGAGGCTAGGACTGCCTTACAACAACGGGAAGAAAGATTAGCAGATGTATTCAACTTCATAGAAAGGGATCTGGAATTACTTGGGGCTACAGGAGTAGAAGACAAGTATGCAATGGAGTTTCTGCTAATTACAGTCAAAGCCATAGTGAATTTATGTTTTATAACTGAAATATGATGTACAGCATAAAAAACTCTTCCACAACAACTGAAAGTTCTGTGCTGTTCTTGTTTAGTATGTTTGCCACTCTTTGGATTGAGGAACATTCAAAACACATGTTGTACTACCTGTTTGTTGGCTTAATAATGATGTCATACAGTAGTATTCATCAGGAAAGATGAATACTTTCATCTTGTATGTGAAACAGAATAATTGCAGTAAATATTTAGAGTAATTGCTAATTTCTTGGGAAAACATATGCATAGCTACTTTACAAAGCATTCTGCTTGCATAGTATGTATTCTGTAAGTCAGAGGGTGTATTGTACACTGGAGCATACAGATGAAACACTTAAAAGCTTTTCATGTACTACAGAAGATAGTAATTGTTGTGGACTGTTTTAAAACTTCTCAAATGCAGCAGTGGTGCCTAATTTAAGTTAAGATACACTTATTACAAATTTTTGATCACTTAGCAGGAATAAAGTTCAATTTTATTTCATTAAAGCCTTCATTTTATTGCTGGTGACAGAATGTCATCTGCCAGACTGTGATTCTCTGAAAATAAATACAACGTTGGAAATGCAGTCTTAAATCATCATGGCTGGAGTAACATGGAGTTGCAGCATGAGCTCTTTTTTTGTAAAGTCTTTGATCGGTTATTTAAGATTTTTCTTCTTTCTAGACTGCAAGATAAAGTCCAAGAAACTATAGAAGCACTCAGGTTGGCTGGTATCAAAGTGTGGGTACTCACTGGAGATAAGCATGAAACAGCTGTTAGTGTCAGCTTATCCTGTGGACACTTTCATAGAACCATGAACATCCTTGAGCTTGTGCAACACAAGTCAGACAGTACATGTGCAGAACAACTGAGGCAGCTAGCCAAGAGGTAAAATACCTGACATGTCATTATCTCAGTGATGATCTTAGCTTTGTTTTCTTTTATGCTCAGATTTTATGACAATCTCTTTGATGTATATGCCAAACACATGAAGTTACCTTTTTAAAAAAATTATTTAATAGTATAATAACAGATTTGAAGAAGCAGTCTTTCTGACAGGCTAACTTCTTTATCTGTTGTATGGGCAACTGCATAGTTCATAACAAAATTTGAATTTTTCCATCACAGTGATACAAAGCCAACATTTTTGTTCCTAATAGAATAAAGGAAGACCATGTTATCCAGCATGGACTTGTTGTGGATGGGACCAGCCTCTCTCTTGCACTCAGGGAACATGAAAAACTGTTCATGGAAGTTTGCAAAAACTGTTCTGCAGTGCTGTGCTGTCGTATGGCACCCCTTCAGAAAGCAAAAGTAAGTGAGAATGTAGTCAGGGTTGTCTTGTATTTTTATCCTGCCTTGAAAGAGGCAAGGACTTCAGAAGCTGCTTTGTTTCTCTGTCTGCCCTTTTGTGTGACTTTTAAATTCCATTGATCTGTAGTAGTTTGCTACTAAGTTTCTAAGTGCATTTGTAAAAATTTGCAGGTGAATAGAGGAGATAGTCAAAATACTGCTACTCTGCAACAAAAAGACTAATCTTTAATCAGCCTCTTAAGTTTTCTGTGAGGCGGTAGTTATCCTGATCCCCTGCGTGCTTTGGCATAGCCTGTTCCATCACTTCTCCAAACCACAATTGAAAATTCATGAAACTGTATGAAAAAGTGTGATTCCTTAAAGATTTAAAAAAATACCCGGGTTTGAGGAGGAAGTAGAAGGGAAGGGAAAAGAAGTTGGGGCCTAGTCTCTAGGAGGTTTGCCTTAATGCTATCTTCTGAGGCCATTTTTTCCTCACAGATACTTAATTTTACTTAAATTCAGGTCAGATAAAATTCAAATTTAGATTGTGATTTATTTTTTTTTTGTTTACTTTAAAAAGCTAAGCTCTGAAGAGCTATAATATTTATTCTTTATTTTAATTTCAATTATAAGATTGATATTATAATATTAATATTTTACCTTTAGCTTATCTATATGCTTTAAAGGCTTTTTGCATGTAATTCCAGTAATATTAACTCTGAAAAGGCACTGTTGTCTACTCTATTTTTGCACCTTGTCAAAAAGAAAAGGAAGAAAGACATCTCCTTACCTTTAAAGACGTAGGAAATGTGAGGTAATAGATTTGCAAAAGGAACTGTTTAGCACGATTAACCTGTTTTGAGGTCGCTCTTCCTTCTTTCATCTAGTCAGGCACTTAATGCAGTCTTTAGAATCACTTCATTATAAAACTATTCAGTTGTGTATAAAACTTGGTATGATAGTAGTTTTGGTAAAATGTTCAAAGGAAGTTATTGGTAACTACAATAAGAAAAATCATTTGTTGGCTATGTCTACTTTATGTACGTTCTCTTAGGTGAAATTTTTGCCATTCTCTCTCTTTAAGGTATTGTTATTTGCCTATGTTGTGTCCTTGTTCTTACTTTGTCATTTAACTTGATTTATAATGTGTTTTGTATTGCCAAATTTTTCAGAGCAGCCAGCAGTGCTTTTCTTAATTCTTTTCCTTTCCATCAGATAATCTCAATTATTTCCTGTATTTTGTTGTAAAGTACAACAAAACCTAATTTTGATGGCAGTGACTTTTTAAACACTGAAGTAGCCAAATCAGTGAGGTAAATGCTGCACAATATAGGAGGGAGGGGTTGGGAGGGAATTGTACCACAGTTTAGTCCTTGCTTTTGATTTTCTGCTGTAGGCACCCTTTTTGTGAGTTACATTCCCAGGCTAGGATGGAACTCAGCTTAATATTTCCCACATATTTTCCTGTAATTTTAATGCTTGTCAGTGTATGGCTAGCAGTCTCACTACTTATTTTTCCATATTTTATGGCTCAGAAACCTTCTCAAACAGCTTTCATGTCAGTAATTCAGAGTTGCTGCTGTTGATACTTGCCAGAGGATTTGTCTTGACCTTTTTGTGTAGATGTTTGTCTGTCTGAATTACCACAGTGTTTGGTATCTCATGAGAACTGATCTGGGTGACATACTGCAGCCATGCATTAAGGCTGCTTAATAAGATCTAATGCTAAATTTACTTGAAATAATTACCCCATAGGAATGGGGAGTTTTTAAACTTTAATATTAATGCCTGTAATTAGGGAATGTGTTCCCACAATGAGGTGGATTTATCTGAATTGTGGACTGTACTTAATCGCTCTTGTGTTCCTTGTGTGAAGCATTACTGCTCCCAAGAATCAATACAGTGACATACCAGCTAGAACTCAGTTGTTTGAACTGTTCACTTACCTCATGCCGTTGTTGCTCTGTTGATTATTTCCACTTTGGGTTTTCTGGAATTTGAGGGGGAATAAGCAGTATTTTTTTGTAGATAAATATTCTTTGTTTTTAGAAAGCTTTCTGGATCTGCATTCTCACTTTTATCTCTTCAGCCCGTTTATGACTGAATTAGTGAAGCCTTTACCTTTAGTTAGAGCTCTCTGGGAGGCTAATGAATTACTAACTAAATCCTTAACTAAAAGCCTCATCTAACTAACTCATCTCTATTAATATTGTTGGCACTTACATTAAAGATCTGTTTCGTTTCTGCAAAGAGCAGATATAACTGTTCTTCTTTTGAGTGTTTTAGAGCCTTGTATATAAACTGTTTTTTACTCCGTCTGTCATACCTTCTTTGTGACTTTTCCAGCTGAGAATATCCAATGTTGATAATGCAGTTGCTTTAAAAAGAAGTTATTTTTCTTAATAACAGTATGTATTGGTCTTTGATCTAATATATTGGGGTTTTTCAGATTCCTCTTTTACAATGATTAGTTCCATTAATTGAAAATGCGAGCTATCTGGGCACATCTAGTAAAGGGCATTAAATCTCGATTACTCCCTAAGTAAATTTTCAGTTCCGACTTTTACTTGACTGTTTTGTCTTATAAACCACCAAATTAAGAGTTGTAGAAGTACATCTAAATAAGAACAGCAAAATAAGCTGAAGGCAGTCATAATATTTAAATAAGGCATGTGCCCCAAAGAGGAAACTTTTCTAAAGGAGCGGTGAATTTATGCATGTCATATGCCAAAGATGTGTTTTACCCATGTGCATATTCATAGAACATATTAATTATATTTACAGGTAGGTAACTAAGGTACTTGGGAATTAGTGGCATGCTTTGTTGGTAGACTGTCTAATCTGTAAAATTTCTATAAAATTTAAAATTTTCTTTTTCCTCAGGTAGTGCGACTATTAAAAACATCCCCAGAGAAACCTATAACATTAGCAATTGGTGATGGTGCTAATGATGTGAGCATGATACAAGAAGCACATGTTGGCATAGGTAATTTTCTTCCGTCATAAAAGATAAAGGCAAATAACTTGCAAATTTCAGTAGAGTATTAGATCATGAATATAAACATGTTTATGAACAGATAAACTCCTGAAGTTTTCGCAGCTGTGAATGATGGTGTTTATCTGAGTCATCCATTGTAGCAGAATTTTAATGAATATTAAAATCTAAGGCTGTTTGCTATCAGAAATCTTGGGTTTATCGTGTAGTCCACCAATCAGAGGTCCTGTTTTATGCTGACGTAAGAACACCAAAGATTCTTTCTAACTAGAATCTCAGATGTACCCTGTGTCAGGTATTAGAAGTGGTTATGTGTGACTTCAGACATTGTCAGGTTCTAAGTTCCTGTGTAAACTTGACCTTTAAACCTTTCTTTGTACTGAAGTGACGCTGTTTGCACCACATTTATATTACTGTAGAAATGCCATTTGTGTCTAGTTTGGCTTTGAGGAGAAGGATTTCTTTATCTCTCATGAGAGACTGTTACTGATTCTCAGGTAAGCTTGGTAGATTTCTGTTATCTGGCCAGGACTTTATTTAAACTTTTTTTTTCTGTGTTATATAACTGAAATAACAAAAACCAAACATACATAAAACTGAATTGTTACCCATTATGTAGTGTTTTGGTATTTCCTTTACTAACTTTGTTGAATGGTGTTACAGTAGTAAACCTGAAGGTATTACCTGAGGTATTATTACATAAGGATGTTCAGTCTGTCACCCTGTGTGATTTAAAAGGTGTACGTAATATTTATCATGTAAATCACATGTCCCTGATTTTTAAGACCATGGGTCTTAAAGACAATGGGTATAGCCTGCTTGAGAAGGTTACAGGCCAGTGGCAAATGATGCTTTATGCTACAGCTAGTTTGTCAAATAGCTGAAGCTTATTAAAAATTATCCCAAGTTTTTATTGTAATTTATAGCATACATGTACACTGGTCAGTGCCAGCAAGTCTTTGCTCTTGAGCGTGACTAGACCTTTAGATTGTTTTCTGTTCAAAAGCAGCTAGCACTTTCAAATGTCTGGTTTTCAAGAGTTCCAGACCATTTTTCTTGTCTAAAAGAGCAGTTTGTCTTCTCTGTGTATGCTTATCCTAACAGGAGTAATAGTTTTTTAGAAATTAATTTGTGCTCAGCTGTGACAAGTGACAAGCACTGTCAGCCCACCAAACTAAGTAAACTGTTACTGCAAGAACAGCACTTCTTTTATTCTGCTGTTGAGTATTGGCCATATTATTCCCAGAAGATACTGTAAGAAAAACCTCTCTGAAGTAAAACGTACTAAGTAAGTTGGTGATTAAAGATGGATAGATAGTGGTTTGCTTGGTTTGGGAATTTTGGTTGTGTATGAGTATTGTTGTTTTGTCTCTGCCAGTAAATGTTTTCTTGAGTATAACGGATGGAAATAGTTGGTGGGTGGGTTTTCTAAATTATTTTATTTTTATTAATTCAGAGTGTCAGGAATAATGCCTTCTTTTGGAACGAAAAGTTAATGAAGCTTGTAATGTTGAAGTGCAGAAAAACAAATGTAGCTTCAGTTGTTTTCACTGGGTTTTTTAAACTTTATTTTAGGATGTTTAACCTGTTTTCTATTTCGTTTCCCAAATATTACAGGTATCATGGGCAAGGAAGGAAGACAAGCTGTAAGAAACAGTGACTATGCAATAGCACGGTTTAAATTCCTCTCCAAGTTGCTTTTTGTTCATGGACACTTTTACTATATTAGAATAGCAACCCTTGTACAGTACTTTTTTTATAAGGTAAGTCTTCAGAGAGTGCCAGTGAAGTTCATGGAAAATGTGTAACTTCTTTCCCACCAAGAAATTTATTTCAGATCTAAGATTTTTTCTGGCAACAGATTAAATATCTCTTTTCAGACGTGATTTTTCAACTATCTTTTTTTATAGTTTACAACCTGTCCTGGGTTAACTTAAACCACGACACAACCCAATGCAGTAGCTTCTCTGTGAAATTGTTCAGTGCTTCCACCTAGAAATAGGTTTTAAATGCCACAATGAGTTTGCCTAGGCTGAGAGGCAGACATGTTTGCTCTCTGAAAGAAGCATTACTAGCTTGACATTAAATGCATTTTTTAGCAAGATGTAAAAGTATAACCTTTTTTGTTTATTGATTTAATATGAACCAAATCTGTTCGTCTGTCTTAAAAGGAAAAAGGAGCATAGGAAGTAGTTGAGAGAGGAAGTAGGAGATGTGTGGGGAGAGAACATGCTCTTTGCTGGCAGGCTCACCTTAAGAAAATTCTAATAGTCTTCGCTTCAGAAACATTGCAAGAGACCGAGTTATATCTGGATACCTCTCGGGGGGCTATGGGGATGGTGCAGCAGGGTGAACTTAAGCCAAATGCTAGAAGGAGGAGTTGGGGGGCATGGTCTGGGAGTGGCCTGGGAGCTCAGTCATAGGCTGGGGTGTTTGAGCTGCTCAGAATGTCTTTGATCTTACTTGAAATTTATCAGAGATTCTAGCGTTGGCCACTGAACCACATTTTATCCTCAATTGTTTGCTTTCATTTAAAGATCACAGCATGGTGTTAGGTTTTGGTTTCTCTCTTGCCTACTCCCGTGCTGAAAGCTCACGAGCAGGGCACATGATTTCTTGAACGAAATGTAGAAACTATTTCACAAGGAAATTATTAAAAAGAAACTAAGGGGGAAATGAGTGGGTTTCTCCTTGTTTAATATTATTTGTACTCCTATAAGGAGTTGTGTTCCTCAAGCACTACAGTTACAGTTTGTATTTTTCAAGTTCGTTGTCCCAAAGGACAAACAAAATGATGCTCTTAATCAGAGCATATTACTTCACGTTGCCAAGTAAAATTCTGAAGTGCTTTTATACCCTCCCTCTGTATTATTGCCAGCGTCTGTTGGCAGTTTCTTTCAGGATTGTGAGACATATACTGAGGATTAACTATTTTCTTCACTTTTTTTTTTTTTCAGAATGTGTGCTTTATTACACCACAATTTTTATATCAGTTCTTCTGTTTGTTTTCACAGCAAGTAAGTATTACGTGCCTTACATCATGGTAAATGTGAATGAAACACTCAGGGTAAATAAATAAAAATATGGGAAAGAACTAGACAGGAATGGCAAGATTTTACACTTAACAAATATCCAGCTTTATTTTTTGTATTTGATAGCTTTATGTTACTGAGTGGTCACATGAGCATAGCTTTTTTTCTAACTAATGAATTCACATAATGATTTTTTGCTGCTATGGTGTGCTGATAAATTTTAATAAGTATAAACAACTTTTTCCTTTGCAAGACTCAATTTTTGTTTCCATTTTCAGACGCTCTATGACAGCGTATACCTGACTTTGTACAATATTTGTTTCACTTCCTTGCCTGTCCTCATATACAGTCTTTTTGAACAGCATGTGCATCCGCATGTATTACAGAGTAAGCCTGTGCTCTATCGGTACGTATATTCTAATATTGTCACAGTAGAACATCATTTAGAATAACAGCAGCATCTGCAGAAGTCTATGTACTGTGCATTCCTATGGTATTTTTATCTATAATTTATACAATTTTTAGTAATGATTTTGAAAGACAACTGCAGCTACAGTTTTCATCCTAAAAGTTAATTAACATGAGTATTTTAAGAGAATCATCATCTTTTTATGTCAGTCATGTTAAGACTGGAAGAGAACTGACCACTTGGTCTGCTTACATGATTGGCAGCCTTCTCTTCCATTACATGTTGTCCTGGGTTCAGCAGTAGCAGTCATTTTTCTTCTTCTTAGTAGCTGGTGCAGTGCTGTGGTTTTGATTTTTGGTCTGGGAACAGTGCTAGTAACACCGATGTTTGTAGCTGCTGCTTAGAATGTTTTAGACTGACCAAGGACTTTCTGAGCCTCATGCTCTGCCAGGGAGGAGAGGAAGCAGAGACAGGACACCTGACCCAAACTAGCCAAAGAGGTATTCCATACCCCAGCACGTCATGCCCAGGGTGTAACAGGCAGTTACCCGGAAGGGCTGGAGATTCTTCTGTGGTGGGGCTGGGTATCGGTCGGTGGTGAGCCGTTGTATTCTCTTCTCTTGTTATTTCCTTTATCATTATTATTATTGGTGGTAGCAGTAATGGTTTGTGTTATACCTTAGTTAATAGACTGTTCTTGTCTCAACCCGTGGGAGTTGTATTCTTTCGATTCTCCTCCCCATCCCTCTGGGAGCCGAGGGGGGGGGGGAGGGGCAGTGAGTGGGCTGCGTGGCAGGCCTTAAACCACGACACATGTAGGAGGTGAAAATCAATCAAACACACAAATGAATCACTAGGGCACTGTGGTTGGGGGAATCACCACAAGATGTGCTTTACTGAGAGGGGAAGCAATTTTAGGTAGAATGAGATGTCCTCCCAGTGGTAGCATGTTGCACTGCATATAGCTTTTTGGACCAAAAAAAAAATAAATATTTTTGTTAAAAAGAGGTGTCTCTTAGATGTTTCTGTTTTCCTGAAGGTCTTCAAAGCAGAACAAACAGCAAGTATCAAAAATCTGGCTTTTTCTTCCTCTTGCATAGTTTGTGCTATCCTAAACTTGACCCATTTGAGACCCTTGCCTTTGGCGATTCCTGCATAAAGCAGGGGCGAATCATATGTTATGTATTTTTTTTTTTTTGTATGTCAGCATTTGTTAATTGTATCTTGATGCAGTTGAAAGCTATATTTATTCAAAGTAGTAGCAGTCACACAATGTGAATAGCTGGTGGGTACATAAAGACAATCTGAAATCCTAAATCTATTTTATTTCTGCAGAGACATCAGTAAAAATGCCCACCTTGGGTTTAAACCATTTATTTACTGGACCATCTTGGGCTTCTTCCATGCATTTGTTTTCTTTTATGGCTCATATCTTCTAATGGGAGAAGGTACTTCTCTGCTGGGAAATGGCCAGGTACAATATCATAAAAATTATTCTACCACTGTATTTTTGGTGATATTTCTTAATACTTTTTTTTTTTTTGTAATCTTGTATCAGAAAAATGTAAGGTTTTTTTATTTTTATGAACTACATAATTACCAAAGATACTTTGCCAATATTGATGTGTACTCTCAAGAGTAATATTTCTTAGTGTGGAAACTGTAAGATGTTGTCAGAAAGTGTATGTCCATGAAGAACATATCTTTCAAGATAATAAATGTATTATGTTTGTCTTAAACTTTGTTTTATTTTGTATACTGTTTCTGTGAAAATCATATGTCATAACTTCAGTAAATGAGAGTTTATGTTCAATCATTCAAAACTCCTTTGGAGTTGGACTTAATTGCTCTGTCAAACAATGGCTTCTCTTTTAGCATCTGTTACGAAGTTAGGCTTAAACTGAAAGTTGGCAAAAGTCTTAAAGCTTCTCCTGAAAATGCATTATTCTACTCAGAATTTTAAATAATGAAGTGGTGCAAGCTGTTCTTAAATTACAGTTTTTATTCAAGAAATATTTTTAGGACAGTAACTTAATGATATCATCAACTACTAATTTGGCACTTTCTATTTTAAAGATGTTAAAGTTCACAGGAAAAATCATATACAAAAAAATTCCTAAAGCTTGGATAAAACCGTTGCAAGTCTGCTTTCTCATTTTCCCCCCAAGGAAGGTTCTGATTTAGTTAACCCAATTTAGAACACTTAGATACTGAGTTTTTCTCTCATAAACCTTATGGGTAGCGATGCAGAAATACATTTGCTTCTCTCATTGTGCCATTCATGCTACTGACATGAAGTGCTTGCTGATTCTTGTCTAGTGCTTGTTAGAGTTGCATATTGTGGCACAAGGGAATCAGAATGGGCATGAGCTCAGGAAGTTTAGCCAAAAAAAGAATTTCCATATAATGATGTACAGACAATGGCCAGAATTGTCTTGAGTGACTGAAATCAGAGAGCATGTGAAAGGAGCGGTGAAGGGGGAGTGGTGCAGCTAGCTGGAGTACCTGTTCCTTTTGAGAAGAATGTTAAAACAATTGTGCTTAAGACTAACATGTCTCTTACAGCTGAGGTATGAATCTGCCCTCTCCTGTCATTTTTTTTTCTTACAAGGTGTGTGACTTCAGAGTTCCTGTGAATTGGTAAAGGGCCTTCAGTATTCTTCTGATGAAATAAGTTTGTACTATGAAAATCTGTGTATCCGTCTTAGCTGTCAAAACACCTTGCTTCAAAATTGCTTAGTAAATGTCCACAGGGCAGAAACAGACTTTTTGCGCTATAGTTAGTAACAGAAGTTTAGTTTAGGGAACAGTTTTTACTCTTTGTCTATACCTGTATGTTAATGTACGCTTTGTGGAGAAGGTTCTTTTAATGGTTTGTTCTGTAAGTTAACCTCAAGTTTATTTAAATATACTTAGTGTATGAGCATACTGGACATAAAGCATTCAGATACCCTTTGACTTCTCATGTTTCCTGTGATGTGACTTTAAAAAGTCTTAGAATTTATTTGGAGTTACTCTGCACCTCTCTTCTGAAAGATAGTTATTTGAACTGGTAGAACTGTGTTTTTTGTTACAGTAAAATATCTGGAGTGCATAAAGTATGTTGCAAATTTAACATATGCCTGAAAAAGCCAGCTTAAGGGCAAGAGAAACTCATACGCTGCTGATGTGCTTTCTTGTAAGAAGTCTTCAAGACTTTGTGATCATTTTGTGCAAATGGATGATGCGGTGTAGTGTTCGTGCAAGGCTTCACATTTTCATTCCAAGTTTGCAGTTTGAAGCAAAGCAGAATAGAAGAGATTGTAAATAATTTGTTAATGTTGGTGGTTTGTTAGGCTTACCTCAACTTACTGTGCAACAACTTGATCTTTTAGTTCTTTCCCCCCCACCCACCCTTTTTCATGCTGTGCATGTCGTCAGATATTGAAACCTAACAGGCAAATGGTAAGAGTTTAGAAGAGGAGGAGATACAAAATATTGTATCTGTACTTCACAGGATTAAAGGATGCAGCATCAACAGTGTAAATGTGTTCAAAAATAAAATGGTGGCAAGAACCTGTTCATGTTTTGAATTCTAACTCTGTGACCATTGAGAGCAGTGTTAGCAAAGACACTTTCTTTCACAGGTTGCTCAGAAGCAGTAGTCTAGTTTTAAGATATTATTGCAGCAGTTAACAGCAAGCATGTTGCTTGTTAAGTATTTCTGTCGGTATGAAAAGTAAGCACAAGGCTTCAGATGATGTGTTTTAACAAATACCTTTCAAATTATGAGTAAGTCCAGAGACTCATGACTGCCTCATTTTTGTACCTTGTGTAAAGATGAGAAAAGCAGTTGTGAGATCTATCATCAGGCTGTTGGGATTTTTTGTTTGCTTTTGTCAGAGCTCTGTAACAAGGACTACAACTGTGCGAATCCCAGTTCCGTGCCTCTGTGCTGTACTAACAAATCAGCTCTAGGACGACTTTGATTGCCTGTCTGCATGTAGTACCTTTCTCCTGGCTTGCTTAGTTTGCTACCACCGGTTAATAGAGTTAAGGATTTGGTCATTGTTCAGTATCATAGTGGCACAAACAGCTATGAAACAGCAGTGTCTTCTGCTTCAGCACCCAGACTGCTTCCAAGAGCAGAGCAGTTGGACCTGTTGAAGATGCGCAGTGTGTGTCTGAGTAGCATGTGTGTAGATATATTACAAACTCGGCATCCCTGCTTGGTTGTCAGAGCTGAGATTTTTATTGTTGTAGAACTTGTTCAGAGTTTCAATAGTTTAATTTATATGGGCGAGAGAATAAGGAAGTGACAGATTCTGCATTGTAGAATTGAAGTTTCATTTTGTGTTTATTAGCCTTGAAACAAAGTGTCTTTTCCTTAGAGTTTTCTTACAGTGGCACCATTATTTTTGAATTTTCAATTGTGTTTGGGGTAAAATGAACTTTCAGGTGATGCTGCATGTTGAAAATGATCTGGAAATGTTTAAACTCAGTGTGGCTTGCACTTAACGTTAAAGTGCATACCTTTCACCCAGTATTTGATCTCTATTGGATGCTTTTACTTAATTGATCAAATTGGTATCTTCATATTCCTGTCATTTTATGTTACTGTTTTGTACTTTCTTCATATTTCATGTAGCCTTTGTGGTGAGCTATTTTGAACCAAGGAGAAAGATGACTTGCGGGCTGTTAATTTTGCTCTTAAAAGCTGTATTTTCTAGTAGTTTGTGTTGTATCCTTACTGTGTTTTCAAGATGGTTAGTTGTCATAAGCTTATGTCCACAGACTTCTTTCATTAGTGTAGCTGACTTGGGAGGAATCTGACTTACCGTGAATGCTCTTAACTAATTATTTTTCTTCTGTGACTTGCTGTTTTTGTAGATGTTTGGAAACTGGACATTTGGTACTTTGGTCTTCACTGTTATGGTTATAACTGTTACAATGAAGGTATGATATTATATTAATTATTTTTTGTGTTTGGATATATAGGCAAATATGTAATAGGGCAGTAACTTAAAATTTACTCAAAAGTTATACCAAATTAATTGATTCTTGAGAATTCCAGCTGAGCGATTTTTATGTTTGGTTTCAGTGGTAGTTAAATTTTCTCTTTGTAGTTTTTGCATGTTGCAATGCTTAGTATTTGAGCTAGAAGTTCATAAGCACATTCAGATTGGTATTTAGCACTTTCTGTGACATGGGGGGGGAAAGGAAGTTCACTGACATTATCTTTCTTGTAGATGGCACTAGAAACTCACTTCTGGACATGGATAAACCATTTCGTTACTTGGGGATCCATTGTATTTTATTTCATATTCTCCTTGTTTTATGGGGGAATAATCTGGTAAGTGGTTCCTTCCCACCCCCCCTTTCTGCAGCACATATGCTAGATGAAGCTATGAAAAAAACATTGAAATATTATGTTCTACCATCTTGCTCTGAATTTTGTGACAGGTGTTGGAAAACAAATTTTTAAACCTAGAGTAGCCACTTGCTTTTTGTGGTTGTTTTAGATATTTGAGCAATGCTCCTAAGCTGTCCTGTGCCCAAGAACACGTCTTATTTGTCTCTGACAGCCTGTGACTTTAAAGGCATTTTTGTTTTTAAAAAGTAACTGTGTTCCTAAAGGTGTTTTGTAATAAGTAAATGTTTGAAACAGAAATAAAGATGCTAGAATTTGACTCATTAAGGGGATGTATTTTTGCTTGTATTTTGGGGTCTTGGAAGGATAGGATGGCAACTGATTTCCTGCAAGACAATTTAAAACTAAGCCAGAATGTTGCCCTCCAAAGTTCAGTGCCCTCCTTCCCTAGAGTTTCTTTGCAGGTCAGGTCCAACAGATTGCTAGACTTCATGGACACCATGCAGTTGTAACTGCATCCTGAGGGACTTGCTGCATGATGTAAAATAAGATGCTTGAGCCTACCACCTTCTGTTTCTAGAAGTTTCCTCTAGTAATTGCCACTTCTTTTAACTTTTCAGGCCATTTTTACATACCCAGGACATGTACTTTGTATTTGTTCAACTGTTGTCAAGTGGTTCTGCTTGGTTTGCCATAATCCTCATAGTAGTTGCTTGTTTGTTTATTGATGTTGTGAAGAAAGTGCTGTACAGACATCTACAACCAACAAGTACTGAAAAAGCTCAGGTAATGTTATGCCTTTGTATCCAACTTTATCAACAGTTAGAAGGTAACATTTGTTGAAAGCTGTCTTGTAAACTAATTAGTTTCCTGTGATATTTAATCATCCTTTTATGTTTGTCATGTTTAATGCTTAAAAGTGTTCTAATTTTAAAAGGTAACTTAATTTAAAACTATAAAAATGAGGACACTATTTTACAAGGAAATAACATCTATGTTTAATTGGTATTAGCAACAGCATAATTATTTATAAAGAGGGTCGTTGAGTCTTTGCATCTCAACTTGAAACTATATGAGGATCATATCACACATTTTTGTACTTCTTTAAAGATGGTAACTTATTTTCCTTTTTGTTTACATATCAGAAGCTCTCCAACTGCAATTGGCACTGAATAGTTCTTAAAATGTGATGAAAACAATTTTAAAAATTAGTAGGACTCAGTTTAGTTAGTATTTCTTAAATCTTGATCGTGCCATGTGCCATGTATTTGATTGTTGATTATGTAATTAAAGATAATCACCCATGTGGCATTTTCAGAAATTCATAGAAGAGGTCAAAAGATATGCTGTGATAATGCAATCTCCCTTTTACCAGATACAGGCTACAAAACCTCCTTGAAATCATGTTGAAATTAGTCTGTCTGTTAGGTAAATATGTATGTTTGAATGTTTTCTTTTAAGTAACAGCTATGGAGAAGTCATCCTGACCCATTGTTCTAATAGTTACTGTCTCTGGTTTCAGTTTTCAGCATTTTGTCTTTTTGTACTTCTGCTAAACTGAAAAGGCTTCTGTTAACAGGTTTTTGCTTTGTTCACTCTTAGGTTTTTTGTCAAATTAATTTTCTCGCTGATGAGTAAATTGCGCTTGCATCTTTTGCCAAAAAGATTATTTTCCAGTCTTAATCATTATTGTGTTTCTCCTGTAATCTTCACCATTCTTCAACCTATCTTGAATTTTGGATTTCACCAGTGGGGACAGTATTATAACACAACATACATCACTGCCAAACATGGAAATAAAGAATCCCCCACCACTATTCAGTTTATGAAATCATATGCATCAATAACCTGTTATCTTCTGCATCTCTTTCTCATCTGCAAGTGATTGTTGATTTCTTCCAGGTTATTGATGAGAGGTCAATTAGCATAGGGAAAAAAAAAAAAGAAGTGAATGAGGAATCCATTTGACAAAGATATCTCATATACCGCTATGTTCTGAAGCCTGTTAGCAATTTTTAGTCCGTTTGTGTGCCATATTGGCTTTGTTGTGTCCTAGTTGCTTAATCCAAATTACACTGAGCTGTGTGCCATACATACGTCATAACTACTTTACATCAGTAGCTAACTTTAGCATCTAACCTTGTAATTATTTGACGTACATGCATGTTGATGTACTTAAATTATATTACCCTTCTAATCTGTGTGTTAAAAAAAAATTGTGAAACATTCTCTTGATTTGCCTAGGATCCGACATCATGCAGAGAATCCTGTTCAAGCCAAAATATACCATTAGTCACTTTTCAAACGTGGAATATTAGCTGATTTTTCCCATCTTTGAATTTAGTACCTAAAGGCCAAGGTAAATAACCACTAGCTTTTAGAATGCTGTTCAGCTAGACCTGATAAGACTCCTGATTGCATGTTACCACACTCTTTGGATTGAAGAGTCTTAATTTAGGAAAAAATCTACAGGTAAGGAGAGTAGTTACTTATCTTTCCTTCCCCCTCCCCTCCTCCCTCCTCATCTTCTAAAACTAGTGGCAAGATTTATTGAGCACTTCTCTTTCCTTTCTTCCTGTACATCAGCTGTTTCGCAGTGTATCAGTATGGTTGTTGAGGTTTCTTATGTTCTTTAGTTGCTTCAATTAAAAAAACAAAAGGCTCACGTCATTTTTCCCTAGCTTGATCTATATGCTTCTTTTTTGCATTCTCTTGCTTTCTGAACCAATTCTAAACAGTTTCTGGCATCAGTTTGCTTCCATTACAGTTCTGTCATTGAGGACACAGTCGGACTTCTTTTTTTTTAAGATGGAATCTTGATGAATGTATAACACCTTTTCTGTGGCTGTTGCTTCATTCATAGTCACAGGATTTTGCATATCTATTAGTAATGTTTTTTCTTCTTTTTTTCTCTTTCTCCTTATTCCCATTCTGCCTTGGCATTTGACAGTGTCAGAATTTGTGTCTATGTTTACCAAAATACTGTCTCTTTCTACAAACATTTAGTTCCTGGTATTGCAAAACTAAACTCTAAATCCAAATCTAAAAATCTAAAATCTGGTTTGACCAGAAATGCATCAGCAGCCATTAGGTAGTTTCTGTCTTTGTGTCTGATAGTGAAATCAGAGTTTAAAATGTGTTTGCAAAAAGAAGGCACCTCTTTATTCCTTTTTTGAGGTTTAACGTGTTGAGATTTTCCCACTCTTACTTTAGATGGGACAGTCCACCCCACTGAATTTCATCAGCTGTTCCTGTAGTGAGGAAGTAGACATAAGGAAAGATGAACACATGAGCACTTTAGCACATTCATTGTCAAGAAGTGACAGAATGCTTCTTTCATTAGTGTATCTCATTAGAGGTACCTCATTAGGTTTGTCTAAAATTTCTGGTAAATATTTTTCTTTCAGTTTCAGAGCAGAGGAGAGGACTCGTGACCTTCAGATAGAAACAGATGGAGTTTGGAGAATGTCTGTCCTAAATGCTAAGGATATTTTTTTGAAAGTCATTGAAAGACTGGATATGAACTTTGTATATTGCCCCATAAATGCTTTTTTTGTAGTGTAGGTGCACCCTCTGTGTAAAGGAGTATTTTTAATTGTAAGACTAAATTAGTATATTATGGGAAAGAAGAAGTTTAGTTTACAGTTACTAAGTGTTTATGAGGGCAAGATAAATTGTTACATGAACTAGTCACTGATTTTTAAATTGTGGTTATTTATTTGTTTCTGTCCACCATTATTTAAATTCTTAAATATTCCCAGGAGCAGTGAGCAAAACACAAGTTTCTCAATGGAAAATGCTTGCCACCATTGTTCAAATTTTTCAGAAACTTAAGTGCACACTAGCTGTGTGAGTTGCCCAACCCAGTGCTCTGAATTCACTTCAGAGTACAATACACAATGCTTGAGTAGGCATCTGCCTTACTCAGTAGATAAGGAACTTGATTTTATATCTTTTATTTAGTATAAGGTTACAGCATCAACAGTCAGCCTTCATCTCAGCAGTTAGATGTTACGTGTAGCTAAGTTATTCATAAGAGAGCAAAGAAGTTTAACTGGTATGAGAGAGAAATACTACGGGATTCTGCTAAATATAGACTAAATGTAAATTGTTCTGTCACAACAACTTAAAAAAAAAAAAAAAAAAAAAAAAATCTCTGTTCCGTGTGGGAATTCAGTATATCAAAAATTTTAGAGGCAAGCATGGGTTGACTTTTACCGAGGGATGAATTTGGTTAACTTTATCTTCCTTAAATGCACTGAAAGTGCATGTATGTAGGATTTCTTGTTTTTTGCTGGCCTTAAAGAAAATGCATCTTATGTTTGACTTCAGTCTGTTGCCTTGAAGTAGCTTCTAGGTAATTTCTGACTATAGGTCACTTACCAGGTCATGTAAGAGGAAGTGGACAGTAAGATAAATCTAAATAAAAATATAAATCTTTGGGTAAATATAAATCACAGCACTATTGAGGGGAGAAGGTAATACTGAATAAAGATGTCTGGTAAAGTATAGATGTAAAAGTGCATAGGCCTTTTTTCTTAGTATGAAAGCTAAGTTATACTTAAAAATGGTCCTACCAAAGGGTTAACTGGCTGTGACGATCCCGGGAGCTGTCCTGAAGGTACCAGGCTTGTGTTCTGTATATGATGTGTATTCCAGATAAATAGCAATGTCTTGTTCTGTGTCTTTCTATTAGAAAATTACTGCTGCTACTTACTGACATGTATGTTCCATCCCTTCTTTGTCCAATTGTAGATGTACTCCAACAGAGTTGCTTTAAGTGACGAGTTCATCGCACTGCAGCCATTGTCCAGGGCAAGGAATCAGCTGAGCAAAATTAGGTAGAGTAGGAGGGACAGTTTCTCATCAACTCTTATGCATGCTGAAGGTGAACTAACCAGTGCTGAGAGAGATGGGAAGAGGCATGAATATTAGTGGGTTGAGAGGGCAATACCTCTAGTGCAGAAATGTTCAGTTTGGTTATTTCTTGGCTTTGCTCTGTGTTTTTGAGCCAATGCTTCTCCTAAGTAGCATGCGTTGGACGTGGTTTTTTTAGGAAAAAACATCCCTAGCATGATGCTCAACTTTCAGAATACAAATCTAGCTCTTCTTGCATCCATTTTTATATCACGGTTTCTAGCATGGTTAGAATGCTTTTGATTTCGTTATGATCAAAATTAACAGTGCTTTTTGCATGTTGGATAATTTCAGCTTCATAAGGCTGTGACAGGAAGGTCCATATATTCCAGGCAGCAGTTTTTGTGAATTGTCTGCCCAGTTTAATTTGCTTTCTCTTGTGTTGGAAGAGCAGAAAATGTTTTATGTTTGGGTACGTACATACACTTGCGCACCTAAGGCTTTTTGTGTTTGTTTTGTGTATCTATAAAGTGAGTGTTGTTTGTTTTCAATGTGTATAGATACATATTCCTAAACGCATTTGGCTACGAAGACCTAGAACATGATTTTAAAAAATGAAAGTGTACCTGTGTCTGTGTAGGTGAACCATTATGATTCTGAAACTGTTCAAATGCACAGAGTTCAGTACATGAAATGCTATAAAATGCTGACTCTCCTTTGTGAGACTAAAACATTCATGCACATCAATAATGTTGTAACCTGTTTGATGTTTTATCCCACCCTTTTTTACTTCTATAGGAAGAATTAACATGAAGAATTGCATTTTGCCTTTAAAGTATTTTTTTGTTTAAGATGACTTGCATTATTTAAAAATGTGAGAATAGGTGCTAGGAAAACCAACCAACCTGCATTTTTGGAACATGATTGCTGTTAAACTGAGGGAAAGTAGGAATCAGGAAGCTGACATTGTAAATTATTAGCAGGCAATTTTTAGTGGCTAATTGAAACAGATGATACAAGTCCTTTTAAAGAGAGAGGAAAGAAATGCTTTGTATTTCCTCTGAGAATGTGCTACACCTTTGCAGTGCAAAACTTGAAATGTTGTCCCACTGTGAAACATCAGCTTAGATTTCCAAGCACCCGAAGGAGGTAGTGGTGGGGTGGATTTATTTTGGTTTGTTGGGTTTTTTGTTTGGTTGGCTTGGTGTTTCTTGGGGTTTATTTTGCTTGGTTGTTTTGAGATTTTTTCTTAATTTAGCCCTTACTAACTTTAAAATTGGCAAACTGCAGTGTACCTCCTGAATTTTAGTAAACTTGGCAACAGAGTGGGGAGATTCCTCTGTAAGAGCTTTCACAAATTAGCTTTTAAAATTCTTAGTTTATCAGTGTAATGTAAATAAGTTACCTTTTTAATATTTTTGTGTAAATATAGCATCATAGAATTGGTTGGGTTGGAAGGGACCTTAAAAATCATCTAGTTCTAACCCCCCTGCCATGGGGGGGGGGTGTCCAGTAAAACTCTCTTTTCTAAGTGAGTTATGTGGTGTATGTTGTCTACACCAAAGGTTTTATAAGCAAAGATTGTTAAACTTCCCCAAACTGAACGCATTTTACGGGTTATGCAGCTGGATGGTGAGAAAAAACAAAAAGCAGCGCCGTCATTACTAAAATACTAAAAACAGAACACTTGCTCACTTGAGGGGATTTTCTTCGTATTAAAGCTTAGGGAAATGGTTAGAAAAAATTGGAAATGTGTATTGTAACAAATAATTATGCAAATCCAATTCTCTTGTATGTCAGAATTTTTACACTTGAATATCTCATAGTAAGGTAGCTGAAATACAAGCAGTGATTGCCTTATGCTATGCAGTTGAAGTTGTGAAATGTGACAAGGAAGAAGTAAGGATTTGAGTTTCTTTAGCTTTTTATTTGTAGTCTTCAGATGAAGTTCAGAAGCTGTCCTGTGGATCCTTCCTTAAAACAGTAAAAAAGAAAATAGTTTAATATGTAGAAACTACTTACTTCACTATACAATAAATACATAAATAAATACCCAAACCAATTTTGTGTGAAGACCATGGATTAGTCTCTGTAGCTGTCCAGAGCAGCTCCTTTCCAAAAGCAGCTGAGCAGAGGAAGAGTGTAGGAGCTTGAAACAAAACAGCTGGTTGGTGAATGTAGCTGTAAGCAGCTAATTTTGTCACACCTCATTTGTACATGCCCACCCAGTGACTTTGTTACTGCAGAATGTGTGTATATTGATTTTGGCAATTTGTTGGTGTTTGTTAAATATGTATTAAAAACCTCAAAATTATTATAGCACCAGCAAGTTATGCAGCCTTCTGCAAACATGCTTACTGTTCTGTTGATACACAAAAGAATACCTTTACGAATGCAAATTAAGTCTGTTATAATCAATTTTAATGTCCATAGGCTTCACAGTGTGTAAAAAAAATGTTCAAGTTTATATTAAGTAAATTTGTGATGTACCGTTAAGAGCTTTGAGGGGGGAAGGGTGGATGGTCTTCTAAGTGCCCATGTGATTCCAGGAAGTCAGAAATGCAGTCTTGTGTGTGCCTGTTAAACTCTTGCCTCTAAACTTTTCTGTCACTTTAGTAACTTGGGGTGAAGAGGAGATCAGTCAGCGCAGGTCAGGTGCAGGGTTTATGCTTAACTGGAGACTCTCTCAGTGCTTCTTCCTTCCTCTGTAGCTGCCTGTCCTGTGTGAAATGTGTATCTTGAGATACAGTGGGGCCCAGTTAGTATCTTATTTCAGTTTTTTCTTTGTAAATGAAGTTTTGTGTGTATATGTATGTATGTATGTATATATGTCTCTGTGCTTTATAAGAACTGTCAGAAATCTGAAGCCACATGTGCTAAGTGTTGCTAGGACAGATATTTTAATTTTATTTATAGATAGGATTAACTGTGTTTATAGAGTTTTCACCTTTGGACAGTGTGTTACAACTGTACACAATACTAGGGAAACATAAAGCACAAAGGTTTTTATTTACAGGCAAGGCTATCACTGTGTAACATTCTATCTGAGACTCTGAAACTGTAGTATTTGCCTTAACCACAGCCAAGACCCTGTTCTTTCTCCATCTGTAGGCCCATGAGTCCGTTGTTGGCTTGGTTTTCCTCGATCTCTGTTCTCTGCTTGCTTTAGGTGTCTCCAAAACTCGAGACTCCTGGCCCTGGCTTTATAGCCTTCATTGCTTGTTTGTATTTTTTACTCTAGTTACTGCGTCATAGGATTCCCCTCCTAATAGCCTACATACCTGATCCAGATATAGAAAGCTATACAGAAATCAAGGCCAGGTTCCTTTTATATAGCATCTGTTTTCTGTAAGGAACGTATAGTTTCCAAGAGGACTGTTCAAGTGCAGACATGCATTTGCACTAGTGGAATATGCCAGAACATCTTAATATGTTAAACTTTGAACAAGGGTCATCTTCCTTTACAGGGTTGTGTATTGTGTTAGCATAGTTTGGTGCTGATCTGTTAGCTAGTCCATAGACTATCGCAGCAAGATGGAATAAATGAGAGAAGAATAGACTATTTTGTGTTTATCCTCAGTCACAAAAGTGCACATATTTACTTACCTTGCAGATACTTTTGTCTGGTGACTTTGAAATAACAAAATAGTTTGGCATTTTTAGGTATATTTGATTCAAAGAGATGAGGAGTAGATAAATGTTGAAAATGTAAGTGCTAGTGAAGTTGTTAGATGTCAAGTCATATATTTTCTTTTAAAATTTTAAATCTAATTGAGATTTTGATATACATTATATTAAGGGTGAAAGAAAGTGAGCTTTACAGTTGGGAGCAAGGTTTAATTTGATTGTGGAATAGTAATAACCATCTCATATTTTCTGAAATATCCGTGTGGCTAGGACCTGGGCTCAGGAAAACATGCTTCAGTGTTCTTACCTTGATGTACAGGGTTAAATATGTTCCCTGTCCAACAAAGTCCCAACTGTGTATTTCAGTGTGATTAAATGTTTAGTTTAAATGTCTGTCTTGTGGCATGCAGAATACCCTATAATAAGACAAACAAACTGAAATTGCCCTTTCTATTAGGAGGGAGAAATGCAAACAAAACTGCAAAATCTGAAACCAAAAACTGAAAAGTTGAAATAGATTTCAAATTTGTTGAGTTCTTCCCTTTTGTAGTCTATGGTGCACAGAAGGAATAGACACTTCTAATACTTGTGCACTGGTAAACTGTGTTTGATCCACAAATTAACTTGGAAAAAAAAAAAAAAGCCTTTTTATCTTGTGAATATGCATTGTTCTCTCAAGAACAGATCTGTAAAATGAAAGTTCATGTAAAAATGTTTTAAAGCAATGCAAGCATGGAGCTTTATAAGACTTGTTGCTTTTCTGTCCTTCTAGATGGAAGAAGATAAGGGTTCAGTCAGCTCAGCATGTGACTTTGCTGAAAGCAGGCACAGAGGGGAGGACAATAGGCAACTGCTAGATCCATCTAGCCTACCTGACAGTACTTACGTTCACTAGGTAGTACTCCTGCTCTACCCTAATGTGTGTATATATATATTTATACATATCATATGTAGACAGTCATGGAGTCATCTCCAAAATACCCATATTTTTGGTATCCACAAGAAAATTTGCATCATAGTGTGTGGGCTTGATTTTTATTTTTTTTTTTTCCCTTATCGAGCTGAATCATTCCTTAATTCTGCACTTCAGTTGCTTTTTGAGTTATTACATTAAATGGGCCATTATCATATAAAGTGTGATGTTTGTTGTGATCCTGGATCTTGCCGTATGAAAATACTTTATTTGCAGCCCAAATATTGCTAACATAGTATATTTCTCTGTACCTACTATTTTAAAGCACTGTGTCTTCTGCTTTTTGTTTTGTGAGGGTTTGTTTCAGGTCTTCAGAGACTATTATGCTCTACTGCCTTATCATGTGAGGTTTTACTTTGATTCTAAACCGATCATGGCTGCCTTGCCACAGCGAGAAAAGTGAGAGGGGGGACTCTTTAGCATAATATAAGTACCTTCCTTCCAGGTAGTGGACATAAATGTAAAAATCCATGTTCACCAGGCAGAGAGACACTATATATCTACACATAAAGTTTAACTTATTTTTATGTTGTCCTTAATGCTCTCCCAGTGTTACATTACACTTAACTGTGAATTTGATAAAACATAAGTGTTGTTTCCAGACTTATGTAAGGTCATTTTTAAAATGACACATTTAAAAAAGGTTAAAAATAACAGCTTTTCCATAAATTGTGGTTCAAGTATGATCCTAGATTTTTATGAGTATCTAACTTGGGAAGAACAAAGTTGATGCTAGAAGAGACACCAGACCTCCAAAATCCAGAGCTGAGGGTTCATTCATTGGAAGATTGTTTGGGTTACTTTTGGTTCCTCTTTCTGCCAGTCTTTGAATAATATCAAGGAGTGCTAGCTCTCAGGACAGCAAATCTAGAGGCAGGGGGGGAATGTCTGGTCTGGCTGATCCTACATACATCTAATTTATTATGACCTTTAACAGCAACTCTAAAAGTTGTCTTCAAGGTAATGGATGAACTAAATACTCTTCTTGAAATTCCAAGTGTAAGAATGTTGATAGTTTGTTTTGTATTGCTGGGAACACAACCATGAAGATCACTGCATATGCAGCAGGGAGCTTGTTTTCTCACCTCCTAGTAGGAACTCCTTCTTCCCTGTGCCCTGTGTAACTTCTTGTCTTATACACTGGTGAGGGCAGTATGAAGTGGCTGTGAAGGTCATATTTGCTAATATTGCAGTGCTACAAGTGGTGCTGTTCCTAATTATGCTATCTCGCTGACGGTACAATTGTGATCAGGTGTAATGGCCATTAAATAAGGGCATTCAGGGATCCAAGTTCTGTTGAAGGTGTATTTTGTTTTAACCAAAACCCTCTTAGTGTAATGTTTCTGCTCCTGTCTCTCATTTTTACAGAAGTTCATTATGGTAGTAAATGCTCATTTTGTGTCCAGAAGACCTCCCAGATGAGTGTGAGTTAGTCAGAAGTGTGTGTTCTGCCTGCACTCATTCATGGCTTTTAAGGTGTAGCAACTAAATCAATGGTTTCAGCTTGTATGCTTTCTGTAAGTTCATCCAGTTTTAACTGACAGTCCTGTAAGCACCACTTTGAGCAGTGTGACCATGGGGAATACAGAACAGAGTTGAGGAAGGAGCAGGGAAAGTAAATGATGCATGGAAATACTAATTCTGAATCCCTTGATTGTTAGTGTGCTCCCTTCCTGTCCTACCAGTTGGGATTTTCTCTTGGATTTCCAAATGCCTCTTGTTTCTGTTAGCAGCTTTTTTGTAGTATAGGACTTGTTCTGCTATGTAGCAGTAATTTGTCCAGTTGCCTGTTTGGGGGGATTAGGAAGGAATGTGTCCACTCACAGTAAATTGTTCCCCTAGGAAACAGGTTCTTTGCTTCCCATGCAGTGTTGGGCAAGTGGAGATGTCATGAAAGAAAAAGGGGTTGGAAAGTGAAGTCTTTAGATCAACAGCCAGTGACCTTCATGGGATGAAAAGCTGGGGGAAGCTATTGGGTGAGCTGTGTCCTATCATAGACTTAAGATGCCTCCACCCAGGTTTCTTCATTCACTGGTGCCTGAGAGTGAGCTGAGGATAATGAGTGATTAAATTTAGCCCATGTGTTCAGCATTTGTTTGACAAGATGCTGTCATGGAGAAGTTCAAATTAACTTAAAAGCATCCCCACACTCCACATTCTTTGTTTCCTTTTGGAAAGGATACTGAAGTCAAGTTTTGGATATTTTCTCTCCAGTAGTACTAGATTTCAGTTAGATTTGGTTATTTTGTGGTTGGCTAGTGTGCAGAAGTAATATAGAGGAGCACAGTGATAGATGGCACTTAACTTCAACCATACATCTCTGTATTGCTACTTTAATTTTGTTTGGGTCTTTTTCTCACCTCCAAAGAATGAACAATAGAAGTTTATTATGCTAATGTTGAATTGTTCTTCATGCTGTCATGAACATGACTGTACCTTTCTAATATCACCCTTGTTTGCATTTTTAGACAAAAGATACTTGCAAAATCAGGAATATGCTTTTGTTATCCATCAAGCCAAGGGTATCTGCAGTAGTGATAAAATGTAAATTATTATAGGAAGTTGCATTCCACACTTCCTGAGGAAAAAAATATTACTTACAATCAGGTTTCTGTATTGTATTCTGCAGCCCTGGTCTGAAGCTTTCTTTTGATAGATTTCCTTTAAAATAGGGCAGACCTGCAGGTTGTATAAATTGTTGTAGCTCTGCTGAGGTGAATCAAGGCATCATGGCTTAAACTATATGACACTGTACTCCAGAGATTCATTATAGCTGTAATGCAGAGAATTGCCAGCTGGTTTATTTCCAGCATTAAGCAGGGTTGGTGCTAAAAGATTTCCATATGCTGACCAAAGCTGTATTCAGCCCATGGACAGATCAAATTTTAGGAAGGGAAACAGTAGCATTATTGATCACTTTAGTTCTGTATAAAACTGAAAAATACCAACACTCTAAGAAAACCTGCTTTGGCTGTGTGTTTTCTGGTAACATCTTCATTGCTAAGATCTGCAAGTACTGATTTTTTTTTAATTTTTACTTTCTTTTTTCTCCTCTTTCCAGCTTACTGAGGCAGGTTCAGGTATCAACTGCTTGGACTCCATGTGCTGCTTCTCAGATGGGGAAACAGCATGCACATCTGTTAGAAGAATGCTGGAACGACTAATGGGAAGATGTAGTCCAACCCGGGTCAACAGGTGTGGCATTTCTCTCAATAGCCTTTGCTGCAGACGCTTCTCCTATAAACTGGAACCTGATGAGCCTGCAGCAATAGATGTCTAGCAAACCAGCTGCAGGTTTTGCTTATTTAAGTAGGAAATGCAACTCTTTATTGTACTTTCTTCATCCTAAAATATTAGTTTCTTGTTTGGTTTTGAGTGTTTTCTTTTGGGATGGGCAGGGGGAAAAAACAGTTTTCAAATTATTTCTGTTAAAATTTAGTTTGGCTTACTACAAGTTCTTGTGTTATATCAATCCTAATTTCTCTTGATTTGTACATCCTTCACTTTAGAAAATCAGACCTTGCTGCTGGTTTTGTTCTTCTTTTTATGATATTTTTTTTTTCTTAACTGCCTTCACTAGTCAGGAGTTGTTTGTAAAGTCAGAAGAATTTCCCTTTTCGTTCTTGAAGTACAACATCCAAATATTTTCCTTGGAGCTTGCATGACTCCTGAAGGTATACAAAAGGCTCATGCTCCCCCCCTTAAATATAACTTTATTGTTAGAAGGAGAGTCTTTAACTCTTTGAGCCATTGATTGATATGAAGATGAAATATTTTTGTAGTCTAACTTTTATAATCTATTTCTAAAATCAGAGTAATTGACAGAACAGAGCCTTCAGAGTATAAGAATTTTAAAAGTTTTTTTTGTTCTGGAAGGTACGTTGTCAAAATCATGTGTGCCATTCCAAAGTATGTGCTAAATAAATCTTTTTACTTCACAAACCATGTGTAAAACAAACTTCAGTGGCATAAAAGCATGTTAATGTAATACATCGAAGGAGCAATATTGCTCTTGTGGTCAGCATAACCATGAGAGAATCTCTTACTGAATGTGCTAATGTGCCATCTCCCCATTTCCAGTTAAGGTGGATAGCTAACAAGTGTGGAAATATTTGGGGGTAGAAATAAAAGTAGTCTTTTGTGTATCGTAATCTCTCAGTCCCTGAATGATATCATGGTCAAAAGGCAAACCTGAAAAAGTTGCACTTCAAACATTTTCAAGGAAACTCGTTTTGTATTTGAACAACTTTGTCTCTTTTTGTTAAAAGTTGTGATATCATTCATTCAGTATAAAATCTTGTGTGGGTAATTTCACTGACCAGCTTTGTCAGTTCTGATTCTGCCTTTAGGTATTGACTTGGTATGTAGTACATCCCTGTTTTGAACTCGTGTTGAACACAGTGTCTGTGGTTTCAGTAAGTTTCTCTCTTCTGGCTTGCTTGTGAAATTAATTCAACATTTCTACAAATCCTAGGGTACAATTATGCAAAATGTTTCATTCCATATGAAAAATGAAATGTTGTGATTACATTTTTAATTCATACTTTTGCTGTATAGAAAGCGGGCATGATGTATAAAATAAACAATTTAATAGCAATTTTAATCGACAAGGTGAGCATTTAATTGGTCTAAAAGAAATCAACATTTTGGTAGCAGTGAGTTTTTTTGGTATTTCCCACTTCTCTACTTTCCAAATGAGGAACTTCTCATGCTACTTTTTTATATACTTATTGTTATCTAATTAGGGCAAATATTTAGTTAATATTTGCCTTAGTAGTGTGTAGTCTTATAAGGTAGGTATGCTGTGTTTTATTTTTCTGCAGTGCATTTACATTTTTACAACGTCTTCTTTTTTCCCCTCTGTTTTTCTGTCTTTGAGAACTTAAAAATATTTATTGAAGGTAACTCATATTTGACAGAATATTAAAACACTTTTTGAAGACTGCTTTTTCTCAGGTTTCTTGTCTGCTTACCTCATGTAATTTTCAGAGGAAGTTCCGTCAGGCTGAATAACTTTAGAGTTGTTAAAATGCAAAAGTTAGTATTACGGTTAAAGTATATGCAAGACTGTCTTGGTGCTACACTAAGGGCTTGAAGTTCTGTAGTCTTTGCTTCTGCCTGTGGTTGAAGTTACTCTGAACCGTCTTTTAGTTTCACTTTATATACAGTACAGCTTGAAAAAAATCTCAGTCTTAAGCACTTTCTTCAATGACTTTAGTTCCTTCCACTAAGCATTGACAATTAAAACCTAGTTTAAAAGTCAAGGTACCAAGACTGTTTTTGTCCCTGCACCTTCCTGGAAATATGTGGAAGTCTTTTTTTTTTTTAAATGTACTAATTGCTTAAATCACATAAGGCAGTTACAAATTGTGAAGTGCTGAAGATACAGTTAAGAAATCTATTTGGTGATGTAAAAATGCTTATAAAACTGTTTAGCCTTTGTTCACAAGCTTGAGCTGCCTTGATTTTTACCTAAATCTGCACAGATTGTGCAGTCACCAACAGGATGGTCTTTTGAGTGCCTGTGCTTTATAAAACAGCTTCTTATTCAACCAAGGGTGGCTGCATATTATTTTTCTTGAATGAAGTGATGTTGTCTGTGAGAGTGCTGTAGAATGATGAGCACTGTTTTAAATAATGTTGCTGTAGCTAGCATGTGTTGTATTCTGTGCTCTTGATATTCTGTCAAATATGATATTCTGTCAAATACAATAACTGAATCTGAAATAAAGCATGGTATCAAATTTTGATAGAAACTTTGATGAATCAAAGTTGTACAAATGCTTGGAGTAGCGGGCCACAGGAATATAATCTCTTGTACTTAATCTACTGCTTGTCAAATGTATTTGAGAAGTATTTTCTATAGCTTCAGTCACCAGTTAGAATATAAAATGCATGGTGTGGTATGATAAAATGCATTTTGTCTGTCTGTACCATTAAATTGTCTGTCAACTTGTCAGTCACTAAAATACTAAGAATGCTGGATCACATATATTTCTTGTACAGTAGGATTCATTACTGAATTGTTCAGATCTCCCATTAGTGGTATTTGTGTCAAGGCATTGCATGTTGAAGTTTAAAGAAACAGCAGATTTCTGACAAGAGGCAAGCTTGGAGGGATAAGTTCATTATATTTTTGATTTCTTGCCTTCCAACCTTCTATTTTTCAGCTTTTCACATACAGTGCTATAATATCATTCAACCAAGAAGAGTATTTCTTCCTAAGTAGTAATTAGTCCTTAAGAGAAAAGACATTGCAAATGTCATCCAAATCAAAAACTGACATGTTAGGTAGTTTTCCTGATGCCTTAAATTTTAACTTAAGGGGTGAAGTAGATTCATGGTTGTAGATAAGTTTTGCCTACCTGCAATTTTAGACATGCTGGATGTTGAACATTAAAACACCAGTATACAGGGTTACCACAAATAGACTGTGTTTCACAAGGCTTTACTAGAATGACTTTGGGCTATATCAGACTGAAGCATTCACAGCGCCTCAGCTTACACATGCAACATTAAGATTTTCCTTGAGGCATGATATTAAAACCTTAGTTGTAAACTGGTGGATAAACCTCTGGTCATTTTTGTAGTGATGAAAATATCTGTAGCTGTAAGTTTGCCAGTAAGGTAAACATAGAACAGTTAATTACATAGTTGGCATGCTTAATTGTGGTCTGTTTTCAAAGGTTTGAATGAATTCCAGGTGCCTACATGAAATTAGTAGATGAAGGAGTTACATTCACCTAATCTCCTAACACTTTTATCTTTTGCTTTCATAGAATTTTCTCCTTATCTCTAGATTATAAGTTCCCAGTCAGCCAAACTTTTCTTTTATTGTTACTTTAGATCATGGAGTTCATCGGATCCCTTCTATGCCAACGACAGGAGCATCTTGACTCTCTCCACAATGGACTCACCCACTTGTTAACAGGGGCATTTGTAAATGCCTTGTGGAAGCTCACACACCTATAGTAGGTTCTGAAGCGAGTTCAGTGCTACATCCCTGCCCTAGGGAAGACTAGTCCCACTGCTAAATACAAGCTGTGGCTTGTCTTGTGGCCTAGCATAAGTCATCTGGACAGTAATCACTCCCAGGATTTTTTTTCTAATTATATCCACAAATTGCTAACTATATATGTGTATATATATCTCTCTCAACATATATATATTTACATATATATATTTTTATATATATTTTTTTTTTTAAGGAACACTTACTTCTGACCATTTAATCTTTTTTGTTACTGTATGAGCAGATTGGAATCCTGCATTTGATACTTGAGGCATCACCGTAGCACAAAAACTGCTCCCAAATTCGAGTGATCCAATAGAACTGAGTTTGAACAATTAAACTTTAAAGTTTCATTTTTCATGATGACCCTTCATTCAAACACACATTCACTTTGACTTGTCTCTTACAGATGCTGTCTTAGCAGTTTGCAGATCAGTTTTGTCATTTCTGTGGATGGTTACTGTGTTCTATAAGCAATCCGCTTAGTAATTTTTGACAGTTAAATACAGTTCAGATATTTATGCTGATTGCTGGCATACAAATGGCAGTGGAAATATGTAAGGCATAGAGGGCTTTGATAAAACACTGTTAAGTTTGACAAATCAGTCATTTGGAATAATAAGGGATATAACAGGTAAATGTTTTCTTAAAAGTATAATCCAGAAGCCAGTCATCTTCTTATGCCCTGTGTGTTTTGTTGACAATTCTTGATCCTTACATGGGAAAAAAACCATGTAAGAATCAGTGGATTGTGCAGAAGTCTCACTAGCATAAACACTTTGAATTATGAATCCTTTTAAAGTTGGGGATTTTTCGCATGTTTTATTCTTTTTCATGTGTTTATATTTGGTCATATTGTACTTTGAAGATACAGTTAATGCTTAATTATCTTCATATATCTGAAGAATCTGAGACATTGATGACAATGTTTTGATACATAAGTATGCCAATAAAAATAAATTGCACAGATGGAGCTTGGCATGGTACATCTTAGACATACATCTGTTGTCCCAGTATAAATATGCGTGTTTGGGGCTGAGTAGCAACATTTGCCTGTTTGCCCAGCTGGGATGACTAAACCTATGGTTGTCTGTATATGTGGGAGATAAATTAGATACCCAAACATGGGCCCAGAGGAGCAGCATTTTTACCAGCCTCTAGCCATAAAAACTGCTGTACCTAAGGCATGCTTTGTGACTGTCCCTGGGGTAGCACCTCCATTTTAAATGAGTCTTTGACACTGATGTCCCATCAATAATTGACAGAATCTGACTGTCGGAGAGTAAAACATGTAAAGCTGAATATTAGAATTATCTCTGGGTAGCATAAACTGCAAATCAAAGACAGAGTGTAAATACCTACAAGAACTTCTTTAATAAAGATGTGGTTAAGCATAGGATTTGAACAAAAGCAGTACTAGCTGCTTTCACCCTGCCTCCACAAGTTTCCACTTTTGGATTTAGTACTGTCCCCAAAGCAAATTACATGGCAAATACTCTTCATTTCGTAATTCAGGCAGCCACATCTTATCCTCCTGGTATGAGATCTCAGTGGGGCCTGGCCTGCTGCAGGAGAGGAAGTGTTCAAGAGGTATTGACTTTCTTTGTATCGAATGTTTTGGATGTTCCTTCCCTGTAAACAGCTTTGCTATTCCTTATTCTTGTTCATCATTTAACTGGTATTATTCCAGTTCTCCTCTTAATTCAAAAATAAGTTTCAACAACTGGAAGCTTCACGCTGAAGTGATGGCTGCAGGTACTGCTGGATTTTCAAGATCTCATTGTTCAAGGCAACATTTGTATAGTACAGAAATTGTCACTGCACCCTTGTTTTGAAACTTGTAGTGATTTGAATGTGCAGTACCTGAGGTTTTTGTCTCACTGGTACAGATGAAGACAGACCAGTTCACAAATTAAAAAGCTGTTAAAGATTAATGATGAAACAGAAAAAAACAGTAGATCCCCACATTGAGTGTCCAGACAATGAAGATTCACTGAAAACTGAGTCTGTTTGATACCTGGTTCCTATGCAGAGAGGCTATAAACTGGTTGTCGGCTCTCCAGTCTCCAAGAGGACTTTTATCCACATAAGCAATAGTAATGAAATATACTTGAATTTCTTTCACCTTCTCCTGTAACTTAACTTTATGTATCGTATATATAACACTAAATCTGTTTTTAAAATAATTTTCTTCTTGGTTTCTCATTCTAAGTTTGTACTGCTATGGGTGCCTAGGAATAATTCTTTTAAATACCTAATCAGATATCTGCTGTTTAGCTGTATCTTTTATGTCTAAATCAGTGTTCCACGTTTCAGAAGTCTTGTTTGTCCAAGTCAACCACAGCATTCTAATCATCCCTTCAATTTGTGTGCCATGCAACCTCATCACTCTGTGTGGTTAGTATATCACGTACTGAAATATAAACTGACATTTTATATAGTAGAAGGCAGAGGCTTTAGATATATGACCCCACTCCAAGCATTGAGGCTGGCTCGGCTGTGTACATAGATAGGCTTTAGGCTTTTACCACACAAGTGTGTTAATTTTATTTGCACACAAGAAACACTATCCTATATTTGAAGAATAATTTATGTTCATTATGTGTTTCTTTAAAACCTTCCATCTCCTCCCTCTCCCCCTGCTTTCCCTTTTCCCAGTGTTTGTAAGGTCACCGAAGAAACATGCATTTAAACAATTCAGGAAGAACTTAAGAATTCATCTGTCTGCCAAGGTATATTTTTCTATTTGCAGTAAATCTAAATCCGTAATTTCTCATTTAGTAAGAACATAGGAGTGGTTTGTGTAGGACCAAATTTCTTGGTCTGACAAATATTTTGGATGGAAGAAGTGACTGTGGTTTTGTGCTGATGTCAGAAATCTTTTAAACTTGCTTCTAGTAAAAGAAGACAGATTTTGTATATTTCTGTGGCAGCTGAAGTGTGTGAAACCACTCACTGTGCGTTGGGTACAGTAGAATTCTTCATGAAGAAACTGAGCAAAAGGCAGCTAATTCACTAGCATTTATCTCGCTGGTTTACAGTAGGAATGGATGAGGAAGAATTTGCTATAGGAAGCAAATGTTTTTAGAATTACCTCTTGGCCTCAAAATCTGTAATGTATAGCTGAAAAGCCTGGAGTAGATGTTTCAAGAATGATGTATAGTCACTTTGCTATGCAGTGTCCTTAAAGAAGCACCTTCTCCTTCACCCCCTTCAGAATGGGACTGCGTTCTCAGCATATTTTAGTTCTTGTTCTGTGAAAAATAGGGTTTGGGTTTGTATGCACAGTTGCCAAATTTATGCTTTTTTAAAAGGTGCAGTGGAAAAGATTAAGTAAGAACATGCTCTGAATTGTTTCGCGAACTAAAATGTAAATATTCTGCTTAAGATATTCTGTGTATTTTTTAAGGTTATGAGGAGTAGGAGGAACAAAAAATGCAAATGAAGGAATGCTGAAAACTCTGGCTTTACATTTGCAGAATGGTTTCTTGTTTTCTAGTGCAAAACTGATTTGAGGAATGATTATGCAACTTAGAATGCATATTAGGCAACTATAATTCTTACTGGAAACCTTTGGTAATACTTTCAAACAGGTTTTTTTTATGGCAGTATATTGGAAACAAAAATCTCATTTTTCTAGTGTTAGAAATGTTTCAAAGCTGTAGTCTATGTTATTTTTAATAGTTTTATCGGATTCTTCTGTACTCTAAATATTAGTGATTTTGGTGAAATTCAGTGTTTAAAAGTGTTTGATCATAACGTGCTTCTGAACTATTTATTTTGAGAGTCTTGTTTTCTTGGTGTAAAATACCAAGTCAGTAACTCCCACCAGCACTGCCAGTTACAGCCATCACTGCTTTAAAAGAGTTATGCCTAGAGCTGGGCGAACCCATCATTATGGACTGATTTTAGACTTTTTTTCTGCTCATGTTTGTTATTGGTGGTTGTTCTGTATGTTCTTTGCTTCTGTTGTTTGCTTCCAGTGGCATGATCTGTCTGGTTTCTGCTCTCTATTGGAATGATTCAGTTAATAACTGGAGGAGGAAAGATGGGATGCTCATGGCTGTATCAGCTCTGCCAGAAGCGCAGTTGCATCAGTATTTGCAAGGCTTCTGCTTTCCATAGATTTTTATTTTTTTTCTTCAGCTAAATACTGCTCATAGAGGCATCAGAAATAACTCGGTAGAGACCTTGCGTGCTGCCCAAGCTTCTGTGGCTTTTGTTGAAAGGAATGTTCTCACCACTTTGAAGTATGCGCCTTTTCTCTAACTGTTGCCATGCTATGATGTTGATTACAATAAGTACATACAATTGTCATTACTGTAGATATGACTTTTTTTGTTGTTTCCAGTTAGTATAAATGCATTGACATGAATAAAAGCTGCAGGGCCGAAATGTTAAAGACCTCTGTGTCTGACATTCAGGAGAAAAAAGGTGCTGCTGTTCATGACACAAAGCATGACTTGTCTTGTCTGAAAGAAACGCTGAAGTGCACCTAAATGGCCTGTGGTGTGTATCGATTCAGCCTCAGCCATTTTTAAAGAAATTACAAGCATGTTCTCAAACTTTTTATCTTTTTGCAATGGCATATAAGGTCCATATAGTTTAGGAAGGGGAAAATGGTTAAAAATGAGACCCACTTTCAGTTATAAATAAGATCTCATTACTGCAACAAAGAATAGATTTTTCCCAATTCCTAGTTATGGTCCCCATGAGAGATTTCAGGTCCTATGCACACAAAACTAACAAAGCATCTTAGACTTCTGGGTTGTTTGGGTTTTTTCACTTAAGTGTGATCAAATTCTGCTTCCTTTTTTGAATTAAAAATTTTTTTGAATTAAAAAAACTTGAACAATAGCATCTCTGTAGGAATTACCTTTTTAAAGAAGTTGAGCCTTAATTTTAGGCAGATAAAGGGGCATTGACAACTGGAAACTGTAGCAATAATTAGTACAAGGAATTTCAGACCTCTGACACTGTGGCTGCCTCATTTTTGATTCTCTGACAGCGGGTCTTTGTGCTTGCTTATTATTGTACAGCTTGGTCAGTAGAAGTTGTTTTAAAAATGGTTTATGAAAATTATATTTATTAAATAAATCTTTTGCTTCTGTGTTTGTTTTAATTATGTGTTTGTTAGATGAAAATACTCCAGAGTAACACAAGGCTTGCTGCTCCATTTGAGAGCACCGACATGAGCGTGGAGGGTACCTCTTGCCCAAGCTTGCTGCCTTCTCTGGCTGAAGTCCACCCATAAGGTGTGGGTGGGAGGGGGGATCCTTGCAGCAGCTGTGCTTGGCCACTTTGACCAGAAGCACCAGCTTACAGGGGAGCCAACCATCAGGTTTGCTTAGTGATCAGTTATACCACAGGCTTCATTCTTCTCTCTCCCACAGCATATGGCACTGAGCCTCCAAAAGGCTACTGAGCCTCTCCCCACACATCTACAACAACTCAGTCATTTCTCTCCCTCACAGGCTCTCCTGAGTACCTTCCTGCTCCTTATTTATCTACAGGGTTATCACTCTGGCTCCTGCAGGTTGTCCTTTGAACTCTTCAAGGGAGTGAGGGCTTGAAATTTTATGTTCTGAACACACAGAATTGTAAAAACAGTTGTACTTTAATGAAAAACATTCATGATATTTGTTAAATTGAGAACCTGAAGACAATTAGCGGATGCACTTCCAGACTGGGGGAGGAAGGAGAATTTTTTGTACCAGTTTAAGTGTCCAGACTTGTGTTTGAGTTACAGGTGTCTGAACAGTCAGGATCAAAGTGTTTAATCCTGCCGATACTGCTGCATATTGGTACCAAACCAGTCAACTACTAAGTGTTTCAAAGCTAAGGCCTTTTTCTGACAGATAAGATTACCAAGTATTCAATGGAAAGCCTGCTCTTTGAGAGCTCAGAGGCCTGAATGGCACCACAGGTTTAAAAACCAAACTTGGGCAGTGTATCATTACTCAAATAAAATCTACAGAGACTTCTGGCAACATTATTTAAATAAAATGTGAATGACAAATTTTATTAAATGCATTCTTAAAAAAGTGTATCTTTCTTAAATAAGGATTTCTCAGTATGGATTGCAATGTAAAACAGTTTTGAGGCAAGTCATAACAATTAACAGGTTGATAATAAAAAAAATAACTTATGTGCGGTAGTCTTCAGCCATATTTAAACATATGCACTGTGTGTGGTGTCCTCCTTCACATGCTAGGTGATGTCTATGCAGCATGGTTGGACAAGATCAGCTCCATTTTGTACTTGCAAACATTTAGAATAAGCAGTAGGCAAGGGGTTGTAGCAGTTCTTAGAAACCCTCCCTCTCCTCCCCCCCAAAAAAAAGCTTACCAATAATGTCTGGTTTATGCAGAACAGTATGCCATGCTGCTTTTTTCCCCTGCTTAAAAGCACATTTTAGAAATGTCTTACAAATAATACACTGAAACAATGCATGAGAAGACTTCACCATGGCAATTTCACTGGAGCTTTATTGCCTCTGTTGGTAATGAGAGGGATTGTAAGAAGTTACATTGGAACGTACAGAGATATGTAAATGATGGTTTTTTTACTAAATATAATCTTCAAATTAAGTGGTTTATATCAGGGCACTTCTAATTTTGTACATATTTAATGTATAAAAACAGATTACAAATGTGGTTTGCCTTTTTTTTTTCCTTGACATTTGGCAAAATTAAATTGATCCACTTAAGGGGAGATATCAAATTGAAGACATAAGCACTTACGAATTAAAGCAATCCAAGTAAGCAACTGGCTGCATTCTTAAAAAAGAAGAAAAACCACACAAATATAGAAAGGAAAAAAAACCCCACATGGCCACACTGAGCACATTTCAATGCAAAATATTCTCCGTAACCAGGCATTTTGTCCTTAGAACAACACCCTGTTAAATTAATGTTTCTTTCAACTTCAGTCACTTGTTTTGAAAAACTTTTTTAAGATGACATCATAGCACAAATAACCCTTTTCTGCAACATAATTAGTCAAAGTTTTATGTATTTCTTTATAATTACACAGTAATTATAAGCATGTAGTACCAAACTGATGACAACACTATTTTGTTGAAAAGATCTTGCATTCAAAAGGAATATTCTTTAAAACACCACGGCCTTATGCCACGACCCAATCTCAGACTTTTTTGAAGGACAAGTCTGTACTGGGATGAAAAGCAAGTCAGTTCTCTCCAAACACAGCATACTTGAACTAATCAATCTGAAACTGTACCAAAACCCTCAAGACATAAAACAGCACGCACAGATACCTTGTAGATCTTTTCCACCCTCCTGCCCCGCCACCCCTCTTCCCCCCCCTCCCCCCCCCAATTTCAAGTCCCCATTTATATTTACACAAAATTGAGAAAGGAAATACTGAAAGCAGCAAAACACACAATTGTTGGCATAGCCAATTCCAGTAGCTGGAGAATGTTTGCAATGTTTTTGTGGAACAGTATCCTTGAAATAAACGCACAACTGGATTTTCTTAACAGGGCACTGCTGCAAGGGGAGTTTGCCTTATGCTCAACGTCAGAGAATACAAATATTCTTTTAGCAGTTTAACAGTCTTTTTCCTCATCTTTTTTAACGTTTGCATAAAAGCATTCTGCTGTTCAGTTGCAAGTGCCAATTACTCATTTCAAATATAATTCTGGCCTTATCATGGAACTGTTTAGAGCATGCACTTAAACTTATCTATCCTTACTTGTAATGATAGCCTATCTATCTATCTTCTGGTGCCTGTTCTTTTCCAGCTTGTTTTACATACCAGTATTTCTCAAGTATCTTCACAAGTAACTAAGTGAGGTGTAAAAGACCATGTTTAGCACAAAAGGAGCTCTCAAGTTCTTGTAATATTAAAAATAAAGAACTGCAGCTGATAAAACCTGTTTCAAAAAAAAATGAACTTGATTTAGTTAAATGTGATAAGAAAATAAGAAGTAGGATGATCAGCAAAATAATTTAAGCAAACAAAGGCAGTCTAATATTTTATATCTATCTGATCTGTGCTTGTTTGGGAAAGTTTGACTCTCAATTTCTATATTTGGCAACCATAGTGATAAGTCAATTCAAGGAAAACTCAACAAAATAAAAAATTAAAAAAAAAAAAAAAAAAGGATGTCATCCATAATGGCAGTACCTCTATGTTATAAAGAGTTAACTTACTTCTCAGGATAATGGATTTGAAACCTAGATTCACATCAAACTCACCAGCTTCTTGTAACAATAGGGCCATCTGTTTCATCATACCTCAACCATAAAAATGACTTCTCAATTTAAAATACTGTGTTGTGTAGCAAACATTTAAGACACAAATTCAGTATATTCAAGTTTTAAGATTTCCACAGAAATGAAAAACCTTTCTTTGACAGACAGATAAGCATTTCAAAACTGTAATGAAATCTGATTTCTTAGATAATAACCTAGAGAATATGAGATTCTATCAGGACACACACAGCTTATCTCAATGACACTCACAGAAGGCTGACTATAACATTAAACACGGGTGCTTTAAGTGCACATTAGTTGAGTCGTACTTCAACTGTTCTCACAGTCAGCTGACGTACAATCGAACCATTCAAATAGGCACCTAGATACCCCAGTATCAACAACCTTGGGTTTTCTTGGTTATTTCTGTAATTCTTTTTATCAGATACTCAAACTCACTTAGACAATACCTGTACTTTTCCAGAACAGAAAAAAAAAGCTATCAGACCCAGTACACTTAAATATATCACTCTTACAGGAAGTGCTATCAATAAGTCTTTGCAACTAGCCCCAAGTGTATATTTAAGGATGCTTTTAAAAATTGTTTTGATGTTGATCTATATAATTCAGATGCCATACAACAGTTGCCTGATGATGACCAGCATTGTGCTTTATGTGAAACCAGAAACCTCAAAATAATTATAAATCTTCTAGGATTTATGGGACATGAAACCAGGGTGGTCCACCAAAAAAAAAAAAAAAAAAAAAAAAGAAAAGAAAAAACCACAAAAAAAAACCCACCAAAAAAAAAAAATATCCATGATGAAATCCACAATGTTGGAATTTTAATGGGCAAGAGCGGTCCAGACTAGAAGAAAAGCCCAAACCACCAGTAGAAGAATGAAATATGATACGGTCCAAGACGTATTCTTAAAGGTTTGTCTCAACCCTCAGCCATATTGTGAGGATTGATCTTCAGTTCAGTCCAGCCAGCAGAAATTGACTGTGCAATTTTCCATTTCAGGTATTTGTACAGACTATGTACACTCTAGAAGGGTCCTTTAGTGCTACACTGTCGTACTTTTTGTCCCAGCAATTTGAGGGCGTGCAAATTCCACAAAGTCATCAATAAGCACTGGCCATGCCCCTAAAAGAAGAAAACACCACACCGTAAGAACTGGGTTCAACAAGGCATTATTTTTAAAGCTTCAGAGCTAAACAAGCTATTTACTTCCCAGTCTTAACTAAGCACAGTTTTCAGAAAAAAAAAAAAAAAACGAAAAAAAAAACCCACTGTAATTTGTTTTTCTTGCTTAAAATTTGAGAGCTGGCTAAAGATTTTTACTTCCTTTAGACCCAGTTAATATACATCCCTTTTGATGGCTAAAATTCCTTTATCTTTCTGGAAAAAAGAAAACTGACAAAAATTCTAGCTTAAAACTGTCCTGGGTTTAGCACTACAACTCAAACTTGACCGCCAGGATGGCAGCAGATGCTTGAAAAAAATGTTGAATGCTGGATGAAGCAGTCTATGTTGTAAGCAGCAGCACATCATAACATGCATTTCCTGCAGCACAATACAATGTTGCATGAATGCAATGCTCATCTGTTTGAATCAGCATACCTAGTCATACCTGAAAACAGCAAAATGCTCTCTGACAGGCAGCAAGAGAATATAATGCCCTAGAAGGCTAGTGTTACACTATATACGCTTTCATATTTATCAAGAGGCAATTAAAATGCCTATCAATATTTTACATATTACAGGCAGCCAGAGATGTCCCCAGCCATGTGCATGACTGTCATGTGAAGGTTTAAAACAATTGTGGGTTGGTTTACACTTTCTCAACCACTTATTGTGGACAGCAGCCCATTTGCTCAATGACAAGGGAATGAAAACTGCCTGTATTTATGAAATAAAAGTTGCAGAAGCTTGCTCCCTCTGCTTTGGAAGTGTCAGAAGTTTATAGCTTCTTCCACTCACTGAACTGATCTGCCACCAATGACTGAAGATAATTAGCGGTTCTTGGCTACAGATTGACTGGAAGAGGAAAGATCAATACAAAAGTTTACAAGAAACACATGGTAGGAAGTAACAGCTTTAGCAATCCCTGTATGCTGCCACCTTAACTTCTACATTATTATGTGTCTTCACATACACTGAAGCAATCAAACTTAAAAACTATTCTTAGCTAAGAAACGCAATAGCCAGAAGACCCTATGAGGAAGCATACAGGCCATGAATCAGTTACTTAGTTGAAGATGCCAAGAACTGCACTGACAGAAAATCTGCATTTTCTAAATAAACAATAGCAAGGTTTGCCTCAGTAAGAAAGAGTGAGTGTCTGTGCTCAGACAGAAGAAAAAAAGAAAATGGATTTAACAGAAAGTTTCAGCATTTATTTTTAAACCTGCAGTAACAAACAGATGATAACAACATGCATTAAAGTAGCTCTATCCAGACATTACATTACCAGTGATATTTTAATTATGCTGCTATTAGACAGGTGTGCCAAAGCAGATACACAGTAATAAATGTAGTATAAAACACAGAATTTAATGAAAGAAAATGGAAATGTTTACCTTCCTCATCATAGTTAGACATATCATCTGCTATCATTGTACTAAAGTCTAGAAGAAGGTTCCAGGTATCCTTAGGAATTGATCTTTTATGATGTTCCTGTTTGGAGGGGGGGAAAATTCATATTTGAAAAAAAAAATTAAATTAAAACCCCTTATACACACTTGTTTTTACTATCTCGGACACATTCATATTCCCAGAACGTATTTTGTCTGTGCACACTATGTATAAAGTGCAGTATCTGGGATCTGGGTCAAAATAGTCTATTTCATCTACTCAGTAACTTAAACATATCTTCCAAGTTTTGAAAATACTGTAGTCCAGTTTATGGAAAGATTTAAACTTACCAACAAAAATTTGTTCCACAAGTCTAGAAATTTAAATCTTCCATTAAGTACTAGATTCCAGTAGGCAATGGCCATTTCTAAATCTGTAATATCAAAATATATTACTTTTAGAGATACACATTTCAAATATATCAACTCCACAGGTATCAAACACTAAGATGAACCATATATTCATAAAGATGAAAAGATTCATCATGCACAGATACTCATGGACCCTTTACAAAAAGGCAATCATAAATAAAGCATTATACAAATATCTTCTAGATTTTGATACTATCACTTGAATACAGAAGAACTGAAAATTGCCTATATTAATATCTAACATATCCAGAACACACAAGAATGTCATATGCCTTTTGGTATCTAACAATACTTTAGTTAAAATTCAATGAAATACTGTGTTTTAGAAATGCTGTTGACTTGAAAATTTGTAGTGTTCTGTCGTAAGATCTTTAATCTTTTTTTGATATATAAATTTACAAAAAATAACTTTTTTTATTATTTCATTCTTAGAGCAACCTTGTTACAGCTGCTGGTTTTGTAAAGTGGCTTTTGTCAAGGGTTCACTTGGGTTTCCTTTTGGAAAAAATAAGTACTGTACAAGCAGGTGGTGGTTTGTTGTTGGACTTTTTTTGGTTGGGTTGGGGTTTCTGGAACTTGCACAGTTCTGGAACAAGAACAACCCGCTTCTGGTCAGGCAACTGCATGCTGCTGTCAGCAGTGGGTGCTGTTATAGTGTAGCAGTTAGAAAACAAGACTGGTTAGTCTAGCACCTAAGGAAAAAAGCCCTCACCTCCCTGGTATTTGCCAAAGGCTAAACTGACATGCATTTACTGTTTATTAGTGGCATACAGCAGCTTGTTAGCTGATAAAAGAAACTTACATATCTGAGTTCTAAATCTTTACCTAGTGTGATCTCCATTACCAGGCATTAACAAGGATCTCTGTGTAACAAAATGCTGCTGTGATCTTACTTAAATTCAGTACCCATCACCAAGTACATACAGCGACTCCAAAAGGCTACCTAGTCAAGTGATGTCTTTTTTAACAAAAGCTGTTATCTATTTTGTAATCTTCCATAAGCAATCCTCTGATGAGAGCAGAGAGAAGTACATGACAGACTGCACCTCAGGAAAAAAAGAAAACTAAAAAACCTGACAACCCAAGATGTTGGAAGTATTTAAAAAAAACAGGGAGGTGGATCTCACAGATCAAACCAACAGCAAACAAAACAAAGCATGAACTCTGCATTGCTGGAGGGAAAATAGATGGTGATAGGGGGAATTCCAGAACTGTTTACTATCTTGGATATTAAAAGTTCTTCTCAAACAAAATATTCACATTATAATGCTTCCTGACTAAAGTAAAGAATAAAATTCCTGAATGATTTTCCAGCAGCTAAAAAGGAGTGTGATTTCAGACAAAAGTGTAAGCAATGTACACTAAAAAAATGTAAGTTTCAAGAGCAGAAACAAACAGAAGTCACTACTCCCCAGGAAATGAGCTATATGTGAAAATGAGCACTTACTAAAAAAAGTGTAAAAACTAGGTATCCCTTTTTAACAGAAGATTCAGATACAAAAATATGCACTTCAGCTTTCAACTGAAATGACTGTCTTTCTAAAATTAGATACAAACTTTAGATTAAGCTGATTAATTTCTCAACGAAACAATTATAAAACTAAGTTTAATTGTGATGCATTAATAGCAGGCATACGAAAAATGCAAAATCTCTGCATATTTACAGTTGTTTATAAACAAACACGATAAACAAACTGCATTTTGACATGCTTATACAATTTTGAGATTATTCTTGCAGCTAAGCAAAGGCCTTTAAGAAACAGATCTCAGGATGCTGCAACCTCAAACTCATTATTGTGAATCCATAAAATATATATAAAGCACAAAGACATAATGCCTTCGGACAAACTACATGTTTTAAAAGAAATTTTATGAAATCACGAAATTGGAAAGATAAAATTTTACATTTTCATATGTGAACGACTACTCAGGAAAGTCCTCATAGATCAAATATGAAAGTCTCAAATATATGCTCCATTCTGAGTTTTATCCAGAGAGATGCAAACAATGTTTGAGACGAGTATCACCTAAAAAAAATATTCTTAACTGATACGCAAATATCACCAGAGCTTTTGAAACAACGCCAGTACTTACATGGTGGCAAGCAATTATGCAGAGGAAACGCATTTCTAGAACTATGTCTGAACTACTACACAATGTTTGGATGATTAGAGACCAATATACATTAAAATCAATTTGCAAGTTCCTACAAGCTGTTATTTAGACACTCCAAAATTAATTGCCTAACAAGAAGCACTTACTTTTCAGCACTGTATTTGTCCCAGTATTCTTTTCCTTCAGGGTTTCCAGAATTATTCTGTCGTATTGTTAATTTCATGCCCGAAACTATGTACTTACTGGCACCAAAAGGGCTGGTAAGCATCCAGATTGTAAGCACAGTTCTACATCACTTCCAAACCCAGATTGAAAAAAAAACAAAAAAACCAAACCCACCTTGTACTATGTATATGTTAAATGGATCTGAGAAAACTGTACTTGTCTTTGTCACTGTTACAGCTTAACTTGCATAAAGCTTTAATATGAATGAGAAATAAAGCAAAGGACTTTGTTTTCCTGGTAAACAATTTTTACTGAAGTCTGTTCCATCTGGGATACTCAAAAGAATCATTACTACATAGGATTAGGGGGAAAAAATTCAGAGGAAGAATGCAAGTCTTCCTCATACCTCAGAAATGTGAAGAAGAAAATAAAGAGGTAAGTACAACATCTAATGGTTCTGGTATTCTGAAACTTCGAGAATATTAAAAATGACCACTTAATTATGATATCACTGTAATTTCTCATTTCACTTTTACCACCTTACAAGGGTTTTGAAAAATACTCCTTGGGGTGTAAAGCTATTCAAAAATTAAAACCAACATACAAAAAGTAACCATAAAAACAAAACAAAACCCTGCAACCATTCGTATTGCAGAACTGATTCTCTCCAAAACTGATTTTCTCTCCAAAACCTAACTTCTGTCTTCTCACAATTCAGTTACTGTCCATATTTTCCTCACTCTAGCAGCAACAAATTAATATACCTTTTACAAGAAATAAGAATCAGCCCTTTTTATTTGCAGGATTCTTATCTGACTACATGCACACACAAGTATAACAAATAGTTTAGCAGCGGTCTTTTAGCTTCTTCAAAGACAATAAAACTCACAATTCAATTGAAAACAAAAAACAGAATACAGAAAGATGTTAAAAATGACAGAGAGTCAAAACTAAGACATGGAGATTTTGCTTATTTACTTATTTTTCAATATTCATTTTAAGCTAGAAGTTGGTCTACATATAGAAGACAACAAAATGAAAACAGAATGCTTATTTTTTCACAGCACATGAATGTAAACCTGGTCAGTAGCTGTCGGTTTAAGGCTTTTTCAATACTGAAAAACATTCACAAGCTGCCAAGTAAAGAATCGACTAGCCTTTCAGTAATTTATTTCTGCTCAAAAGTAGAACAGTTAAGTTAGCAATTAGAGAGTCATACTGCTGGTTATGGGTAATATCCAAACTACTTTGTATATAAATTAATACGCTTTCTGGTTGGTTAACATTACTACTTCAAAGAAATTTTTGTTCCCTCATTTTTGCTCTTTTGAATAGACAGATCTACAGATTGTTCATTCAGTTCCATCAGAACTGTGTTCTGCCATTATTTTTAATAAGTGATTCTTTCACTTCACCTGGTACGCAAATCAAAAGCAAAATCAGCAGGAGAACCATGAGATAATGAAAAAAGTTAATAATAATCAGTGAGCTGAGGAGACAAACAAAAAAAGGAAAAAGGCTGTAAGGCTGTAGGTAGGCACCTATCACCAATGGCACAACAACAGGTGTCAAGACCAGGATATGGAAAACTATTTTTGTACTATTCCACTTCTATTTTGCCAAGACATCTGCAAGCATTTTTGGTGATACAAGAGACTGTACAAGTGTACTTAGATGGAAATCAGTTTTACAGCTTAAATCTGTGTTAAAAGCGAACATTCAATTTATCTGTTCAGTGCTGCAAATTTTAAGTAGTATAATTATGCCTTTAGTGTAAGGCCATAATCCACTGTGCTTACTGAGAAATGCACATACTTTGTGACAGAATAAACCTTCTCTCGTGAAATTTTGTAGAATATAGTAATGATACAGATATTTCTATCAATTTTAACACCTTAAATTGACATCTGTCTTTCACAACAGACAGGTGTATTTTATCCCAAAGGTGGTAATCTCTCAGACTCACTGGATCACAGTAATACTTTCACTTACTGCTTTAATCAGTCATTTCCCATATTTATGAACAAATATTTACAGTTAAGAATACATACCTAAACCTTTCTGCCCCGGATTCTTTGCAAAGTTGAAAGTAAACTGATAAAAATCCTTAAATCTTCCTGGCTCTTTTAATTCTTGTTCCATTTTAGGAATCTGGGCCTTCAGTTTTTCTATGCTGTCACATCTGCATTTTGAAAAGCATGTTTATTGGTGTATTAATTCATTTTTCCATAAAGCATGAGTTGTAACTTAAAACAATTGTGGGATACAATATAATTATAAAAAAAAAATCAGGAAGCCATTAGTCTCCACCTATACAACAATTTCATTTCTTTGTTATTTTATTACACTGCCATTTGCATATTCTAGCTGACACACCGGATTCCATAATTCAACTGATTTTTAGAAAAACTTGGTGAAGACTATTACATTTTCATAAGGCAAAAAAAACCCCAGATATTCCAGACTGCAGACTGACATCCTTGCTTCACCTACCTGAGTAGCTATATGGCAAATAACTGAAATACACAACCAAGGCAAGTAGCACTCAAAGCTGCCTCCCCTTTTTGGTCACTAAGCATCTAGCACATAGACAGCAGATGCATTTTTACAGAGGCAGACAAGTGATGCTAGACTCCAAAAAGTCTCTGAAGTCTGAAAGGACAATGCGACTGTGAATTCCCCAAAACAGGGCTATTTCACTGCACGTTCCAGTTTCTGACACTGGGTTACACTGTCCATGTCTAATGCTTGCTGCACACTTACCCTAGCTCAGTCATTCCATCCATGAATTCCAGCTTTGAAAATTCACACTGCGTTGCAGCTCGGAATTTCCATGCAATGATGAGTACAGTAATGCTGGCTGGGTCAAGAGCTAGATCATCACAAAACTGCTGTATACCATCTATACCAATTTTATTTTCATCTTGAGGATCTTTGGGATATAAAAGTAAGTATCAAGAAAAACAGATTTTTGAAAAAGCTATTTATTCTATAACTGCATTTAAGATTTTCATGACAATATATTTCAAACATTTTCATGACAATATTTTGGGGATCAGGCCTTATAAGTGAGTATTTTAAAAACAAAATTAAATTAGTATTTTCAATGGTTAAGCTTTAACAATTGAAGCAGTTACTACAAAAAAGCCTCCCATACAATAAAGCTTATGTTATTTTCATTGAGAGACAAAAGCATCACAAACATTTGTTTTCTGCCTAATAATATGCATGATACTGTGACTCATTCCATACAGAGAACAGTTGTCCTTTCCCACCAGCACGCTTAATTATTGGCATCTTTGGTAAGACTGCTGATCTGTGTACCGTTACAAACAATTCTGCAGTGTCCATCTGCAAGCTGTACTGATACTGATTATGGTCAGAATAATCAAATCTGACTATAAACTAAGTTAATATTAGTTTTACGCATTTTATGGCAATGCCAGCATGCATGAGATTGGACCAATCCAAGAGGAAAGTCCAATCCAAGAGGACAAGAAGAAAGTTACGTTGCCCCATTACCAATTCCAAGTCAGCCAGGCACACTCCTTTTTCCACAAAGGAATCAACACCTGGTCTGGAAGTGAGATGCTCACATTTCAAGTGCACCAACAAAGATCTACTAACTTAAGCCAACAAAAACATCAGGAAAATGTTATTTGGATTATGCACACATACAAAAAATGACAGAAAACGCAGCACTCATTTTCAGATTTTTCTGAAGTGCTAAAACACAGAATTTGTTCTACAGCCTGAGTCCACTTTACTGTTTGTGGTAGGATATCATCAGTTCAGCACTGGCTAAATAACTTTGTTTTCTTTTCCGCTCTGTTTGTAACTATTTGATAATGAGCACAAGGTGAATAAAAATCAAGGCAGAATCCATCCTTGGTATGCAACCTGTCACTTTGTTAGGTGAGTGATATGCTTTCCCCAGAACAATCACCTAAAATCCACATTAACCATTACACTTACTCACTGTACACACAATTCCAGTTCCAAGACCCTATCCTGTATAAACGTGTGTATATTTAGAGCACGTAAAGCAATCACACATAATCATTGTGAAGCAGAAGCCTACATATATTCCCCTTCAAACTTGTATTAGTAATAGGAAAACCAAAGCTGAAACAGTCAAGATTTCAAGCACAAGAGCACAGCTACAAATATACACTAATTAAGAATACATACATACAACTATGAAATAAACCTTAAAATTCAGGGTACTCACCTTTGTATCTGTTATATAGCTGTTCTAGCTTCTTTCTGTCCAATGAGCCTTTAACACTCTCTCGTATATAAAGTTCAGGATTTTGGAAAAAGTTGTCTGTTGCAACATCTAACTTCCAGTCATTTTGAGACAGACAACTCACCGCTGTCTTTTCACTAGATTGTGTGAAGACCATAAACTGACGCACTTTATCCTTCTGTGATGATTTCAACTTGTTCTAGTAAAAACAGACAACACTGTAACTAGAAACATTTTACTGGACACACAAAAAAACCCCAATACCTAAACCCCAAAACCCAAACAAAACCAAACATTTTTAAATTAAAACAAACAAACAAACTCACCTTACCTTCAGTCTAGGTACTTCACATTGTATCCAAAGTGAGTTAAATCATCACAAAAATCATGCTGGCAAAGCAATCACAGAAATAAAAAAATGGATATTGCATATTTGGTGAGAGAGCTGAAAAGCACTGGAAATTCATATACAGCTGTAGGCTGGGACACCTTTCTATTTAAACCAATTTTGGGGTTTTTTAAAATTAAAAAAAACACCCAAAACACTCTCCTCTTAATAGAAGAATGGTACACCTACCAATAAAGGAGAACTGAGATTCCTAAATAGAACCCATGGCTATCAAACTATTCAACAGTTTAATTGCCAGATCAAGCCATTTAATAGCTTACCATCACCGAATCAAAGGTTGGCATTGTTAGTCCCAGTTGACCAGACTAACAGAAACACCAGCTAGTGCAGGACCAGGGGCAAAACCATACTGCCAGGAACAGAATCTCTTGATGTGTCTCTTGATGGCATCAAGGAACTAGGCTGGATCATCCATTTCAGGGAGCTACACGCTGAGCGAACTTAAGAGAATGGTTATGTTTTGAGGTTTTTTTAGAGATTTTTCACTTTAAAGGTGCTCAACTCCACCTGCGTGATTTGCACAACATTCCTGTGAGGAGGCATTGTCTCAGCTCACAGGTGCAACAACTGAAGCTAAAAAAAAACTGAAAAAGAGGGCAAGTAATTTTGCCAGAGGCAGGTGGGGAGTGAGAAGCCAACATGAGAGCTCTGGAATTTCAGGCCTCTTGCCCTGACCAAGACACATCCCTCTCTGCTCTAGCGCAAAACCGAATGGAGAACTTGCTGCCAGTCATTTATCAGCATAGAGGGTTTCCCAAGGATTTTTTTTTTTATGAGAAGCACACTCACTATTTCAAGGGTGTTAGTTACACAAAACTAACTGCTGATCAGGAGAAAGCCATCATACAGCACTAAATCCAAATTCAGTTCTAAAGTTCACTTGATATATTCAAAGCAAGAAGATTCCTAATGTTACAACTTGGTAAATAAAAGTTCTGAATTTTAAGTTGGAATTAGATTTCTTATATGGCACAAATATGTCATTTGCAGTTTACCTTGCATTCTAACCAACACTTGTATATTTTCTTTAGTGTAATTTCCAAGTGCATGGCTCCTTCTCAGGGACTATAGGGAAAAAGAGAAAAAAATCTCTAGACATGATAAATTACCCTCAGCCAAAGAACAAATGGTTTATGAGTAGTATGAGCTCAAGCTCCTCATTCCAAAGGATCATTAGTTTTTCATTAGAAAAAAAGAACTAACACTTCAGAACACAAATTCATCTGTTCTAAAAGTCAAAATCAGTTTTCTGCTGCTTGATGACCGTGAATGTGAATACTAGAGAATCACATCTGGCTTAAACTGATACCTCCATAATATACTAAACGGACCAAAACCCTTTAATTTATGGTCCCTTAATTAAAAAAAAAAATCCAAAAAAAAACAAATTCAAAAAAAAACCACCTCACCAAACCAAAACAACCCTGTAGCTAAAATCCTTAGCTAAAGCCAAAATTTCAGCACACACTCCAGACAAACAGTGACATTAGGTTAGGCTATACTACTGAACTTACGAAGTGTTGCTGCATTATTTCAGTCTCTTGAATGAATTTCTCACATTGGACCTTTTGCTACAAATATGTTTCTGAAACTCAGATTTTCAGAAATGGTTCCAGGTAAAGGTAAAACCATCTGAGCAAGTCCTGAAAAGACCCACTGCTGACAATTTATGCACACTTGAGTTTCTCAGCAGACATTCAGCACCTTACAATATTGAGCTCAAGCTTCCACAAAAATCGCTTACCCTTGCAAAGCCACGTGGAATGACTTCCAGTAATGACTAATAGATTTTTAGCTGCAGTTTTTAAAAATATATTGTAAACTCTGGTATATTAAAACAAAACATGGAATGAAATTCCAGATGAAGATGAAACAATCCCAAGGCTAATCTTCTGTACCAATTACCAGCTTCCTCAAATCAGTTCCATACAATCCGACTGCCGCATCACTACAGACACAGACTCAGCTACACTTCACAAAGCTGGTGCCTTTAATCGTTAGGTTTTTGTTTCGGTTTGAGGGTTTTTTGCATTCTTTTGGTTGATTTTTTGATTGGTTGGTTTTGTTTGGTTTTTTTTTAAAAAAAACCCCACATACACATAAGTATACACAGCCCTTTTAATAATGAGTATTCTGTAGAACCTCAAGAGGCTTTGTCCTGTCCTGCTTCTGCAAGGGTAAACTCTAAAAGCAATGACATAAAACAGAAAGTCAATGACATACAACAAAAGTCAAGGAACAAGTTTAAAATGGCTTCACAGTGGACGCTCAAGGCCACAAAAGGTAGCGTGTTTTGAATACTGTCACTTAAAAGGAGAATGCAATTTATTAGATAAAAAAATTGCAGTGTAAATCACTTCTATGATAAAATTTAAATCCTATTATGCACAAGAGATCTTCCTGTGCTTAGGATTCCCTAAGTGATACTCACAATGTAAAACCTTTTTAAAAAGAACACTGAACTTTCCAGGAGTCAAGCAGTTAATGACACTAATCAGTACAGCATTCACTAATACATGAAGATGCAATAAATCACACAGTTCAGCCATAATCTTTCTCCGGAACAACTATATTTTTACTGGTCAAATACAAGTTTATTTTTAGTGAAGAAGTGCCAAGGCCCTTTCTTTATATTAGATAAATGTTTCCGCAGAAGCTTGCCAATGTAGATGAGACACTCCACATCCTAAAGTGACTAGACAACTATTTGAAGGCCTACTACAGGACAGCAAGAGAAGAAAATACTGCTGAGTTTTTATTATGCTATTATAGCTCTTATTTCATCACATTAAAAACCCACACTTCAAGCAGGAACAGATTCCAAGCCCTCTGCATTTTTACGGGCTATTTCTAGAAGCCAGCCTCTAACAGGCTATTATTGTTTTAAATGTGCAATACGGAAGTCAGAGTACCCTATAACCTTTAATCCTGTAGTCATCAGGCAAAAAATATCTTACACCGCAATTGTACGTGCTGTATTGCAATGCAATCCATTTAAACTGCCTCAATTTTAACGCTAGTAAGAAAGACAGAATTTTGACAGGTATCTACCTTGCTAAAATATACAAGTGAAACCCAACAGAAAACAAATGCAACAAATTTTCTAGTAAGTCTTAATCTTTAGGGTAAGGGGAAAAGGAAAAATTCAGATCTGCAAGCCTCTGATCAAGTCTGTGTTATATCCAAGCTACCTCTCATAATGAGGATGTCATAGGAGACAGAAGTGAACTTACTTTTAAAACACAGAATAACTTCTCCAAATGAAAGGCTACATTATGTAGATTCCTAAAACTACAATAATTGTATCATTCTAATGAATGTCTGATGCTGTAACACTGATTTTAAAATGAAAATTTGCCTCTTCCCACAAAGTACCAAATTCGAAAATTCTGGTTGGATAACCTATCCTTGATCAGATACTTCAGTGAAAGATTAATAATGCAAATTAAAAAAATAATAGTACTTGTGCATCCCCCACCCCAAGTTGTCAGTGGGGTTTTATTTCTCGCCTGACTGAAAGTCCCTTCATCTAGGGGAGGAAGCTTTCCCAGTGTAAGAAAAAAAAAATGGTACAACTGATCTGCCAACTCTGACTACATGTTTGTTTTTCCTTATCTTCTACATTCAATTTTTAGTCACCTCAGATTCATCAAGTGAGACTGCACTTGGAGTACTGTGTGCAGTTCTGGTGTCCTCAACATAAGAAGGACATGGAGCTGTTGGATCAAGTCCAGAGGAGGGCCATAAATATGATCAGGAGGCTGGAGCACCTCCCATACGAAGACAGGCGAGAAAGTTGGGGCTGTTCAGCCTGGAGAAGAGAAGGCTGCGTGGAGACCTCTCAGCAGCCTTCCAGTATTTGAAGGGGAGCTACAAGGATGCCAGAGAGGGACTCTTCATCAGCAACTGTAGTGACAGGACAAGGGGTAATGGCTTTAAACTTCAACAGGGGACTTTCAGATTAGATATAAGGAAGTTCTTTACTGCGAGGGTGGTGAGGCACTGGAACAGGTTGCCCAAAGAAGAGGTAAATGCTCCATCCCTGGTGGTGTTCAAGGCCAGGTTGGACAGAGCCTTGGGCAACATGGTCTAGGGGGAGGCACTCCTGCCCATGGCGGTGGAGTGGAATTATATGACCTTAATGTCCTTTCCAGCCCTAACCATTCTATGATTCTATGAACAGCTCTGCACAATGGTCATCAACATTTTCTGAATCGCTAATAGCTGTATGAGGGCTCCGCTGTCCTGGATAACATCCATGGGAACCAGTAACAACCTTCATCTCACACTGCCTGGACTGGAGAGCTGAAGATTCCCAACAAAATGACATTCATGGCCTTTGCTCAACGGTTATATGCAGCCACCAGCTACACAAACAGTGTACGATCAGTTTGAAGTATCACTGCCCAAAATACCTTATGGGCCCCAGAGAAGACATTCACACAGTTACTCCTCAAGGAGTAACTGATTTTCACCTTTCCCTTGCCTGCCACTGATTAGAGATTATGTGACTCCTTCTAGTTTCACTGCTAACTACTGGAATTTGAATGATGTGATGATACCTGTGCTTTTGTTTCTGGAGTAAAGAAAGCCTGTTAAGTTCTCATGCATGTGACAGGTAAAAGCCTATTCTAAAATAGTATCAACCTCCACAAACTCTAGGCTTTTATACTAACTGCATTTATACTCCAGCAAGGTATCTGGCTGCAAGAAGCATCCTTGCACTTCCTAAGGACCCCAGTGACATCAGTTCAAACCCAGAATAACTTCATCTTACTTGCGGAACGGGCTTGTGCATGTAATAATAACCTCACAAATCATGACTGACAGTTTTGTCACATCTTTATATGACACTAATGGCCAAGAGAATACTGTTCCTTTACAGTGTCTGAGTCATTCCATATTGGGCTGTAACCATGAAAGGAACATACAAGACACCCAGCAAATAATGTGGTTCACTGCTTGTATTCAACAAATACATAGCTAAAGCTTAATGGTAAAATCATGAGTGCTTTTACTAATTTACTAAGAAAATAAAAATTCACAACAGGAGTCTATGGATACACTGAATTACATTTTAACCCATTATCTGTGATGGCGTACATGTATGCTACCAAAACCATCATAAAATCCAAGTTAAAGACAAAAACAATTCAAGTAAATAGCTATAGTTTCTGTATAATGTAAAAAACATGTCCTTCAACGACTTTATTTTTTCTACAGCAGCTTCTTGAAAAGAGGGCACACAAAGTAAGATAGGTAATTTTTAAGCTTCTGTTTCAAAGTTATGTGAAATCCATTTGTTTGCAGTGGAACGGAACAAAACAAAGATTTACAAGGTCTGCTGAGATATAAAATCTAAGGAAAAAAATAACACGCAACATAAAATCAAAGTTGCTTTTTATGCCCCCTAATGTTCTTTTTAGTGGATGAAACAATTTTAGCACTTGCAAACGAGCAGAAAGTCTTTCTTAGAACATCAATATATAGCTACCTAGAACAGCAATATATAGCTACCTAAAAGAATGCAGTAGTTGCAACAGTCTTTTTAGATCATTGATATTAGCCCGAAAAGTGAAAGAAACACCAAAAATCTGGACTTATTCAATTTAAAAAGGACAAAATAAAGCTGTCAGTTGTTTAGCATTCTTAACTCTGGTCCAGGTCAGAAGCTCTGTACAGCCATAGCTTATATTTGCATTGGCACCATAAAACATAAGTAAAATATCAAGAGCTACATAATAATTTTCACACCTTGTTCTCAAAGTAGTTCATATTCCTGAATAATTTTTTTTCATGGCTCTAGTTGAAAGCGATTTTACAGTAGAAGTTCAAAGGATTCTCTGGTAAGCTAGAAGAGGAAACAAGATCACGCACTGTCTTGTCTAGCACTCTGACTACTCCATCCTAAGCGTAATGCCAAGAATCTCAAAATTTTACTACAGGATAACCAAAACCAAAAACATTTAATATCAACAAACTGCTATAGACATGAATTTTCACCACAAAAACAGCCTTACAGAATAGCTTGTTGAGTGAAACATGGCATAACAATGCCATGAGCTACAATACCATTACAGGAGACAGCATCAGACATGAAATTCTTGTAATACTAAATTTTTACAACTTCCTGTCACCTGAGGTTTGCAGTAGGAAATTATGTATTTATCAGCACAGAAATATTCTTCAGAGACTATACTGTACAATATAATAGGTAATGTAAACAGAGATAAGGTTAACATTTGGCTCTGAATAAACATATGGATACTCACACTTGCCTTGACTATCACACACAGTCCTAAATTCATTCAATTATTCAGAATAGTACAGGTAGTGGCTCTTCTCAGAGAGTACAATGGACCAGCTCGCTGCTCTATCTTGATTCGCAGGCACATTACTTAACCTTGCAATGAGATGAAGCAATAACATACTAACAGATAACATGAAGGAGACCACTTCTACAGATGCTGCTCAGCTCAACTGAGAATGTTCGTAAGAGGCAGATTGCTATCAGCAACCCAAGGAACACTGCCAGGGTGGTGTACCTAAGCACTGGACAGAAAACACTTTTCAAGTTTCCTAAATGCCCAGAGTGAACCTAACAGGCTGTTGTAATGGTGTCCCTCCCACATATTGGACAAAGCTCAAAACCAGGAAACCTGTGTCCTAAAAACCACTGGACATACAAACACTCGTGAGACTAAGTCAGAGCCAGAACTCCTCTAACTGGCAATGCCACATGGCGAGTAAGAGCCAGGTCACAGCTGCAGAAGCCTCTTCCATAGCATTTACTATGCCAGATAAGCAATCTGGCCTCAGGAACATGCCACAGCCACTGGAAGGACTAGCCAGGGCAGTAGTGCATATGGTCAGAAAAATGGGATGTTGAATCTCAAGTGTCTGGATGGACATCTTCAAATCTCTGAAGAAGTCTCCCTACTCTTTCCCCTAATTAAATAGAGAATTTTGACATACCACAAGTATAGGTACAGAATCCTATGCCTGGCCACTAGAAACAATTCATACCTGCATTTACTACTCCTTCAGCTGCAGGCTGTCATTTCATCTCACTTCAGTGTCTACGTCATCCTTTCAACCTGGCTGTTGGGAGTCAATGAGCACAACCTGGAACACAGTTGTTTGCATAGGGCCTAACAATGATGCCCAGGGCCATGACTAGAGTATTCAGATACTTCCTCCAATCTGATAAACACCAATCTATCAGTATAGTATTGTTCCACTGAATTTATCGGCTAGTTTTTCAGTGAAGTATTTCCAGGAAGACTTAAGCAGATAGCATTCTGCTGTTTCTCACAAAAAGCTGTTCTGAGGATAGCATGCCTCACTATTTCTGCTATCCTGCCACTTGCTCAAGTACTATACAATTCACATTTCTAATCATAGAGCCAGCCGATAATATCTGTCTGTATACGACATCAACAGTGTACTTATTCTGCATACCGACAGTGCTAGGTGATTTTTATGGAAAAAAAAGTCTTCATAAAAAGTTGTGTAACATGGCTGCATAAGTGCAATTTGAGACAGTCCCAGAACTACTGGGTTACAGTAAGACACCTCTGTGGCCTGAACTTTATCCAGACTTTAGTTTTAAACTCCCATTTAAAAAAAAAAAAAAAAAAAATCAAGTGGAGATCTATATCAAACTACGTAATTAAAAATTATACTAGTAACATAGTGACAAGTTTATTATAGAGGCACCATCTAATATGGCACTGCTAATTTATATTCTGAATAACCAAATTTTTATGTCAACATAACTCAGTTATAACTCCATCAGTTAAAGGTGACGTTTTTCTTTTTATTTTCATACCCTTTTAACACTACTGGCCAGAATAATATAAAGATATCTTATATCTACAGTTAATACCACTAAGTGTATACCAGTAGATCTTAAAATTCCCTCCTACACCCCTCCTAAGCCAATACAGCTGCAATAGAAAGTACTACTTTTAACTGTACAGGTGTAGCTAAAGCTATAGAACTCTTGTATACAGAGAAGGCCTAGAAGTATGACTACCAGTACACTCCCTCGGGTGCGTAAGACACTGTGCAAGTGACCAATAAGAAGCCCCCTTATTTAAAGCTAAGGAATGTCTTTTTCTTTGTTTAGGCAAACAAAAAATAGCATATTTTGTTCCAACCACTGTGGTTTCCCCCGTAAGAGAAAAGGGAGAAAGTCTGCTGATGTGAGGATCCATAGCAAATCCTCAGCTATAAGGAAAAAAAATATTATGCAGAAAATACAAGGCAGCTCTTCCTTTACAACATTTATATGAATAGAAGCCTTACCAAAACCACAAAACAATTATCCAGAAATTCTCCAACATAATCCCAGTTCAAGAAGCATCAACATGCCCAAGTTTCCCAGTGGACTGACAGCACTTAATGCGCCCTGAGCTGCTTAACATCCTGAGAAAAAACTCCAAGTAGCCCCTGGTTTCTGGCAGCCTCCTGTACTCTATCCAGTGGGATGCTGTTCATCATCCAACACAGACAAGCTGCCCACAAAACATCTCTACTGCCCCTGTCCTGTACAAAGGCGTCTGGACCCTTATACAAGGTGCAAGCAAGCACATCGGCGCCGTGAGGAGGCCTGACAGATTCCCGCGAGCCGAAGGCCTTCGCAGGATCCTGGCGCCCCCCACTCTAGGCCCCTGCCCAGGGTCTACCTCCTGCCCGCCCGCCCCGCGGCCAACGGCCCCGACCCGCTGCGCCGCCCCTCCCAGAGTCCACACGCTCTCCCCGTCCTGCCTAGTAGGAGGACCGAGAAGCCCACGAACTCAAAATACCACTTCCCTTCTGCGGAGTCCCCTGGACCGGCCCTTTCGCCGCTCCAGTCGAGCCGCTCCCGGACACCCCAGCCCGCCACGACTAGGCCCCAGCTGCCCCTGCGGCGCCGCAGCGGCTGGCCAACCCCGAGGCGCCGGGCCGGGCAGAACCGAGGGGCAACGCGGGAGGACACTCACCATGTTGAGAGCTGTGCAGGCCTCTTCCCTCACGGCTCAGGCGGAGACTGAGGGCGGCGACGGCAGCGGCTTCCTCCGGCGGCGGCAGCTCCCGGCTCCTCACGGGCCCTTCCGCCGCCTCCCGATCATGCGCAGTGCGGTGCATCCCCCGCGCCGGGAGCCGAAGCTGCGCGGCGGCGGCGCGACGAGAAGGATCCCGCAGCGCGGGGCGGCTCGGCTCGGCAGCCCTGGCCCGCTCCTGGCCCCGTCCGGGTATCCTGCGGGAGAGCCTGGCGCCAGCAGCGCGGCGGTTGTGGCTGCGGCGCGAATGGCGGGCTGGTCGTCGTACGCAGCTGAGGTGGGGGGTGCCGCGCTGGGAGAGGAGAGGAGGTCCTTGGCCCGAGGAAGGGAAGGGAGACGAACCCGCCTCCAGTGTCCTCGGGGCTGGGAGCAGGGGCGGGCTTCCCACCGCGGCGGGCTTGGGCGAGGAGAGGCCGCGGAGCACGAGTGGGCGGCTGTGGCTGCAGCCGGGCGCGTCGGGGTGCCGCCGCCTTAGGGGCACGGGCCTCCCGGGTCCCTCACCCTCTCTGGCGCCTCCGACCCCTGGGAGCCGCGGCCACCCCGCGTCCCTTTTCTGTTTTTTAAGGAAGAAAATTCCTTATTTTCTCAGATGCCTGAAATCAGGTATTTTTGCGAGGTGTGCACGCGCGTGTTTAACACGGGCGCCGCGCTCGCAGGAGTGTTCCGCGGTTTCTGTCGAGAACGCAGCCCCAGCGCATGAACTTCAAAAGACGTAGGATGGTAAAAGCCCGTGAGCTTTTCAGGATGGATTCGGAAAGGAGGCAGAAGACGTTTGCTGAGCAGCCACGGAGACTTGGGGAAGGTGAAGTGTCAGGCTAGCAGCTTTAGAGGCATTTTCCTACGGGACTCTCTCCATACTTACAAGATCCTCCTGCTGGAGGTTGTAATCCCCTTTGGGCAGCTGTTGCTTCCAGGGGGCTGTAGACAGATGCAGCTTTTTCTGCAGTAGCATAGACGTACTCATAAAAGTGGTTATAAGCATTAAATCACAGTTTGTACCAATATCCGAGACAGTTGATTTTTCCCAAGAAAGTTTACTTTACCTACTGCAGACTTCTGGCAGCTGTGGAGGTTTGGAGAAGCAGAGTATTTGCTGATAAAACTCTCAGTGGTGGCAAACTGGTAGTTGTGAAGAACAAAGGTTTGAGATCTCATTCTTGTTCTCTCATCTGCTGAGCTGGGAGCTATTAAAATAAGCTTCTGTATTTATATGATATGACTGATAAGGTTGCACACACACGAAAGAAATTAAGACTTTAGAAAACTATTTTCCATGATTGATGTCCAGGGTTTATGTTTTTTAAAGAAAAGGACCTGAATTGCTTCTCACTTACTTCACTGAAAAGGAGAGCTAAGCTTAGATGGGAGTGTGAGGAGTTAAAAGTACTATTTGGAGAGGAGAATTAGGCCTGACCTGTGGAGTGTCCAGTTTTGCTGGTGTTCTGAAATGGTAAAATTAAGAGTTGTCTGCATATTAGGTATATGGTAATATATGTGAATTCAGATATCCTGAGAGATGCTAGTTGCCTGGATGCCTTGAATCGTACTCAAAAGCATGGTTTTGGAATCAAGGATGGCTGCAAAATGGCCAGCATAAACAGCCATGAACACTGCACGCCAGCCCAGTCCACGTGAACCACGGCACAGGAGGCAAAGCCAAACCTGAAAATCTGTTTCACTGAGTTGGCTAATTGCCATCACTATAATGTGCTGTGACAGTCCTCCTACAATCTGAAGAAACAATTTAGAACTGGAGAATTACTATGACATTTAACAATAATCTGAGAGATTACCTGTGATTGCACTGGATTCCTCAGGACAGAGACAGGATTTATAAGTGGCTCATTTTTCCCTAGTATCTGTGAATCTTCCTGGGTTTTTTTAGTGCAGGGTCTGCTGGGTTTTCTTTTTTTTTGAGTGTGTGTCTGGGGACACATTGTGCTTAGTTCTACTTGCTGTTAACAAGTTGTACATAAGGTTATTTTAACTTCAAAGAATGTTGAAAAAGGCTTCTTTCATTTTGCTTCTTTGTTCACTGAATAATGTACTAAGCATATTTTGAACTTTTTCTTGTTTAGAACCTAATTAAAAAGGTAGACCTGATTTTATGCATTCAACATATGTTTAAAAACATTCCTTGAAAAATTCACCATTGCTACAACTTTTAGTTCAGTCTGTTATTTTTGTTGTCAGCCAGGGTTACTAATTAGTAGTATTTAAATTAGCTGCAAGTCTGGTGGAAGTTATTCTCAATACTTTAATGTTCAGAAGTTGTTCCTGCTGTACCGTCTTTCTTTTCTGGGAGTCAGGACATTTGAACTCTGCTTCCAGCTTTGACTGACTTGTGATTTGATCTCTCCAACTTACTAAATTACTCCACATTATGAATTCCCATTGTATAAAGGATAGAAAATCATATTTAATTGCTTTGCAGGAGGTTCTTATTAGGGCAGATAAAAGTAGATGATGCAGTAAAATGCAAATCAAATAAAACGTGTGAAATGCAGATTAATGCTATTCCTATTGTGCATGCTACTGTTTTGTTATTGGTTTGGGTTTTGGTTTTTTGCTTGTTCTGTGGTGGTTTTTTGATATGGGGGTTTGGTGTTTTTTCAATTTCAGTTAAAAGGTGAAACTGTACACGAGAAAATTAGTGGCTTTCTACTGCCTTTTAAGTTGTAAATCTAGTGTTACTGATTTTAATGGGAGCTACAGTATGCTCTCCTGTCTTGTGTATTACAGTGCTTCCATGGGTATGTCTGAATTGCCAAATCAAATGTAAGTTACTGTACCCAGAGCTCTTCACTACCACAACCAGGATATCTGGTGCCTCAGCCTGAGCCAATTTGATTAGACTGCCGGAGTTATTTATCTTCTCCATACATGGCACACTGCAGTAGTCATATCCTCCACAGCAGATGCTTCAGGTTACAGTCAGATGGCCCCAATTCCACTGATGTCCATATGCCTACTGGCAGGCTGTACATCTGCAGAGGTAGATCTGCAGTTCAATGACGTGTGTGCCATTTGAATTTCAGAATTTCTGAGCAGAGGGAGATGCTTTATAAAGCAAGAGGCATCCCTGAGGCTGCCAAAAGGTGTACGTGTATGTATTCAGAGTAAATTGTCTAAATTGGGCTTTTTAGCTTTTGTACAACTCCATCCAGGGTGGCACACCAAGTCAGTGATAAACAGCTCTGCTATTTGTAAACATGACACACGTTCAGCAATACAGAGTCGGAGGAAATATTATTCATTGTGCAATCTGCATGCAGCATAATCACTGTGACCACAGTACATAATGACTTATTTAGTTTATGGTGACGCTGACATGCTAACTTTGCTTTATTGTGAGATCCAGTGATGTTTTATCATCTCATGTGAACCCTAGAAGAACCAGTCAGTGATTTTTATAAATCCAGGTGTGTCAAATGCATAGTTCTGAATATAACATTGATCTCTTTTACACTGACTTGAGCTCTCTAGCAGGCAGAGAAGTCAGTCTCAGGTAGAATCAGCGCAGAATCCATTTACTGTAATCCCCTTGTTGAGAACTTCCAGTTAGAGCAGTTTCTGAGGAAGAAGCCTCAAGCTTTATGAAGGATAACAGTAACCTGGAACAGCTTGGCCTAGAAATATCTTTCTAACCCCCATATCTTTTTGTCAGCTACTTTCTACTCTAGAAAGTGAAACCACCAATTCATCTTACACTGATGGAATAGCTGTAAAGTGGTTCCAACTATGGCCCTTTGCCTGCAAATGCTGACCCCATGTGTAACTAAAGGAGCAAAATCCAGGAACTGTTCTGCACAAGGAGTTTTAATGCCACTCCAAACTCATGGAGTTCCTTAGCATCCACAGGTATGGACACAATGGTTCAGCTGATCTGGTTGGAACATCTCTATCTGTCTGTATTTTTTTCTGCATTGAAATAAGCACAGAGGAAGTAAACAGTCCAAGAATTCCTGTACATATCTGAGCAATTTAACCTGCAAACTGGCACATCACTAATCTCTGAAGATTGTTGTTAATAGATTGCAGGGACGGGTGTTCACCTTCTCCTAAGTTTTTCATCCTTCATGCATTACACAAGAGGCATTACTACACCCAGTCCATGGCACTGTTCTACATGATATTATCTCTGGGAAGAAGCAGGACAGGTTTATGTGACAAAGGAAGAAAAGTCAGGTCAGGGAGTCTTAAGAAAGTCTGAAAATTTCTTATGTATATAACTATGTACCTTGGGACGCCTGAAAAAACTGAGACTGTCCAGGGCAACTAATGGGCAACAGTCTGCAAGACTCCTGTTGGTTTTGCTGGTTTGGGTTTTTTGGTTGGTTTGGGTTGGGTTGTTTTCTTGGTTGGTTGGTTTGGGGTTTTTTGTTGTTTTCTTGGTTTGATTTGGTTTGGGGGTGGGGTTTGGTTGCTGGGTGGTTTGGTTCTGTTTATTTTTAAACTCATCGGAAGTACTGAGATACATACACTAAAATTAAGGCATTTTAAGTAATATGAATTAAGAAATCAGAGGGCTAAAAAAATTGAGCTAGCTAGTTGACATTTCCTTAGTTCACAACTTTTGTAAACAAGGTATCATCTTTATAAACAGAATGACTTGAAATTTCCCAAGCTGTGAACTAGACAGACAGTGCCATCATAACTATGACTTCATGATTAAAATCTATACCTTTGAACTATAAGCAGCTTTCCATTCTCACTACAAAGAATTATAGGGAATTTTAAGAATCTAGGAGACTGAAACACACACTATTTCCCTCACGGTGTGGAATAGGGAATTTTCTGTACATGCCATCTTTAACTGCTTAACTTAATAAAAATAAGATATGCTAATTCAGAGCACATTCTGCTATTAATATATGAAACAATGATATAAGCTACATGTATGGGAGTCAGAGCCTTTTGTCTTGAGATAAGCAGTCTGCAAGAGTAATGTAGACATACAAAGCAAGGGTGGTAAGAGGGCTCTTACCTCCTGTCATATCTGTCACACATTTAGCTGTTTCCACTCCTCACAGTGTCATAACAGCAAAATGGGTTTTGGAAACGTGTCTACAAAACCCAGCCAGTATTAATTTTCTGATATCAAAGTGGCAAATTGAAACATCCATGCCCATGACTAGCTACCAACATCAGTACAGTGGGTAAACTTCAAGGAGAATATGCATTAAGCGCATCTCTACGTAATAGTTCTGGTTTTAAATTGGTTCATTCTAGTACACACTTGATAACATTTTATAACTCCATAGAGCTGGAGCTATGTCTTGTGTTTCTGGGATGCTCAGCGCAGGACACTGAATGCACATAGGGTCCTTGCCTGCAGTTACTGTTCCAGTGTGTATCACTGAGTGCTTCCATGTGTGCCATAGCACACTGGTGAGTGAGAAAAAAAACAGTACAACCCAGAGTAAGATGTCTTTTTACAGAAAGGCAAGAGGGATGCAGCTCTTGGCAGCAGTTGTTTTCACCAGTCAGTCTTTGGAACTTTACTGGCTCTAGTAGGTTAAGAAGCAGGGAATGCGGAAGATGTTACGCGATTCTGTTGGCTGTCATTCACAGAGGCCAATTACCATTTCAAAAGCAACTTTTTGGCACCAAACTGTTTATACTGAAAACAGATCCTTCTGGTTTAACCCCAGCCAGCAGTGGCTAGCTCACACCCTGCCCAGGTGGGATGGGGAGGAGAATCAGAAAAAAAAAAGTAAAAGTAAAACCTGTGGGTTGAGATAGGACCAATTTAATAATTGATATAATAACAAAAAGGAGACAGCAAAGGGACAGAAAACCCAAGGAACACAAGTGATACGCAGTACAATTGCTCACCACCTGCTGACCAACACGCAGCCAGTCCCCAAACAGTGATCAGTGCCTCCCAGCCAACTGCCCCCAGTTTCTATACGGAGCATGACAACCTATGTACGGAATAGCCATTTGGCTCATACCGGTCAGCTGCCCTGGCTGTGCATCCTCCTGGCTTCTTGTGTCCCTCCTCACTGACAAGACCATGAGAGACAGAAAAGTTCTTGATCAGGGTAAGCACTATTCAGCAACAACTAAAATATTGCTATGTTATCAACATTATTCTCATTGTAAAGCCAAAACACAGAATTGTACCAGTTACTAGGAAGAAAATGAACTCTATCCCAGCTGAAACCAGGACACAGATGAAAGCTAAAATCCAGCTACTGTTAGAATTTCAAAATCCAGTAGGACTCTAGACAGGCATTTTACTTGCTTAGTACTGCTATGATAGAAATTGTGGGGTATTCAACCATAATATCCATGTTTATTTTAACATGAATTCATGGTATAATCAACAGATTTTAAGCTAACATCAAATTGTATCATTACATTTACTGCATTGCTTTTGAAAGAAGAGAGCCTGCGTTCTAAGAGATCCACGTCAGTTTGCATAAAAATAAATGCCAAGGTTTCAACTTTGAATTTCTGCCCTTTTTTTTTTTTAATATGACATTCAGTAATGTATATTACTTTCCAAATGGAATTCTTTTGCAGAGGGGTATGCGCCAGTATCCTAAAGATACTACGTGGCATTTGCCTGTGAAGCAGTCATAGCAGTTGGGAGTACCTGTTGAGAACACACCTTGCATAAAAGCTGTAAGTTCAGACCTTAACCCACTGCCATTGACTGCGCCATAAACACATTCAGCACAGCACTGTTGGGCTTTTTACATTCAGAACAGATAGAACACAGTCAAATAATTCTTGATCTCACTGAACAGAAGAATAACCAACAGAAATTAATGATAACTGTGCTGGCTGATAAGCCCTTTAAAATAGGTACAAGTCTCTTCAATAAAAATAAAATTTAAAAAGAGTAGTACGCTCAGATCAACACTCCACCCCAAATGACTGAGTTTTAAAGGTCATGCCAAACACTTGAGTATTAATTTTTTAATCCTGAAGACAGAAAGTAGGATTTTCTGGTAACTAGGTAGTATAACCATTACGACAAAGGACTCAATACACATTGGAAACTTTGAGGCTTTATAATTCATCGGTATATACATTTACTGTATAAAAGGTTACAAAAAAATAACCTTAACAAGTAAAAATAGTCTACACCTGAAACTATAGTTTTACCAGCAGGCATGGAAAAAATAAGTATTTAAAAGTCATTCTACCCACAAATTTTGCAGTGTTTTGATTAACATCAACCTTATCAAATAGGAGGAAACACAGGCAAATATCTATTAAGTGACTTGTCTGAAGTCACAGTGAGTCAGTGGCTGAAACAAGAACACAGACCTGCTTTCCTCTTCCTGTGTCCTAATCACTGATCCAACATGAATTCAGGCTCCACACCACAGATCTTCACTGGGTATAAGCTATAGTAACTAACAGCAGCTGAAGAGTGCAAAGAGAGATGGAGATCCCACAGGCGGGTAACTGAAGCTTATGAAGGGCTGTCCTTTTGGTATGGTAACATTCATACTACTAAGCAGGATGTTCTGTAACTGGTATAACCAACTGACCAGTAAGCTCACTACGTGTTACACTCTGATCCCATCTCACAAAAGCCACAATCTGGAACACTAGTGCCCTTGTTCTTTCCTGTAGGCTATCAATTGTGGCTGAACTACACATCCCATGACTTGGTCCCCTCTCTCTTCCAGCAGCAACAGTAGGTAATTACAATTAGAATCAGTTCAGATTCCTTGTTTCTATAACATCTGTTACTGTTGTATCAGAACTACATCACTATTTGAAAAGGTATATGAATAATGAACAACTGGTAGAGATTATCCTTTTAGCTTGAATACCGAAATACTGCTTTTTAAACAATTACCAATTTTTTTCTTCCTTACTCTATCACTAAGTGTTCTACAGACAACAGTTTAGTTACAGCTATGTTAGCATCATATGGCTCTTATCAATTCACATTTATAATATAAGGATTTATCTGTAGTAAAATTTCTGAATATTCTGTAAATTAAAATCCTGGGTTACAAGAACAACCTACCTTTAATCACTTTGTTATCTCTAAGTTCAGTTAAATCACATTCTTGCAAAACATCTGACGTGTGCAAATTCCAACAGTTACTTCTGCAAGAGATTTTATGCCAAAATAAACAAAGCCTTCAATGCTTGAAAAATCAATCTCAGTGAAAGCTTACAGAGGGAATTAAAAAAAAAATAAAAATAAAAAAAAGAAAACCCGAAACAAAAAAACCTCTGCTAATTTCCAGAAGTGAAGGAAAATTAAAACTGGTAAAATTATTTGTCTCCATTCCTAAGAGAGGACTTTTTGTCACATTCTTGTTTCATTGGCTGGCTGAAGGAAGCAGTGAAGACTTCCTGACACAGAACCTCATGCTGTGAGTTTTAATGTTTTGCTACAGATTCAGTGTAGCAAAGCAAGTCCAGAAACACAGCAGTGACATGTAGAAATTAAAAAGTAAATGCCAAGCTGCAGCATCTTTTCAGGACTGAGTTCACATTTCTATATGTAGATTCCATTTTTAGATAAAACAAGTCACTAAACTTACCTGCAGCAAAACCCATTACAACTGTCTGGATTACTGCTGCCTAAATGTGATCTGCAGATTGTGGTCTGTCTTATCATCGTATGACATCTGACAAACAGCTCCTTAAAACCCTCTCACGCATAAATATAAGCAAGCAAGGAAAGAACAAAATGGAGAAAAGTGAAAACAAACCTAAATTCAAAGTTAGGCTTAATTTTTATTTGGCAGTAAATAAAAAAAAATCACTGTGGCAATATTCTACAAGATTATCACTCATTTTTTTTGTCAGATGGCCACTGGATTACAAGGAAAATTGAAAAGTGTTACAGTATGCTTTTAACACGTAGACCATCCAGAGACATTAGTTCTACAATTTTTGTCTGGATTGCAGGCAAGACTACACAGTTACAGCATCAGATCAGAGAATTGCCTATGGCATATATTGATTAAAAAAATCAGATTTCATGTAAGTATAAGGATCCATTTGCACAGATATAACTACAAGTTTGGGATCACTGTAGCATCTGTGTGCGTTCCTTTCTGCAGCATCAATCACACTATTGTCTTAAATTAGTATATCAAAAGTTCGTATGACAAGCAGAACTTAACTAAAAAGGTGAAAATATTTTGCAACAAATAAAATGCTTTCTCTTTCCCTTTTTCTCTTTCTCTGACATGCTTTTCAAAAGAAATTACATTTATAGCAGATGATCAGAATACTGTGTCTAAGAAATATTTTTTTGTATATCCTGTCAATAACCTACCAGTTTTCCCTGTTGCAACACTGCAGATACAAAATATACTATGTAATATACTAAAACATAAACAATATGGGAAAAGTAATAAGGATTTTGAAATCAGTATTTTCGTACCTTAAGTACCATTTAAGTATTAAAATAAGATTACCATTTTTCTATGCTACTTTATGTTTGACAATAAAGTGATTTTTTGGAAAGCAAATGTTCCAACTGATTAGTGTAGCAAATGCTAATATGTAGTTGAAAAATGCTTTCAAGGTATATTTTTGAAATGAAAATTTTCACTACTCATTGAGGTAAATAGGAAAAAAGATGCACCAAAAACAGCTGAAGAGGGATCCTGGGCTAAGGAACAATCCCAAATTCCCTATTCAGGCAAAAATGTAAGCCACAAACAGGAACTTTTCTAGAGAAATGGGTTCATAAAAAAATTGTCACCTTTCAGATTTTCTTGAAATCAATGCTGTCAGTTCTCAGGCAAAAAAAAGCAGCTGTGAATGAAAAAACAGGCAAAAGGCCCCTGCTGTGTGTAACTTACAGTCCTAACCTCTCCCATACTGTATGAGTTCCACATCTTCCAGTGCAATGCCTTTTCACAGGCAAACAACCACTGAATAACAATCACATAGGTCCACAAGTTATATATATGATTACAGTACAGTGATATCCAAGTTTCAATAAAGTCACCATAATTTACTGTCAAACTATGCAGGAAGTGCTGAGGAAACCAATTCCCCAATGTACTATACAAAACAGTTTGCTGAAAATATGAAGAAATCTCCTGAGAGAAAATCAGCAAAGTAGAAAAAATAAAATGCAGCTTCCTTGAACTTCATTTTGTTTCTGCCTCTTCATCCATGAATTCAACTAGTGGAGCATGTCTGTTGGCTTGGGCACCTTCTTGGAAATTAACTTTTTTTACCACTCCTGCCTTTGGAGCCCTTATGGTATGCTGCATAGAAACAGATCAATAGTGAACAAGCGGAGTACTGTGCACCTCACCCCCAAGCAAATGCTAATATTACTCTTTGGTGCAATTAAAGCAGAACACAATTACTTCATTTGACATGTATATTTATTTTAAACTTCTGTTGTTGTTGTTTGTTTTTCTAAAAAGGTTATCCGGTCCTTTTTCAGGTTTTATTTTCTCATCAATATTTATTTTGATATTGATACTGAAGATGAAAATACTATATACTGTTATATTTTGAAGCATGAACAGCTGAATGTTATTTACTTCTCTAGCATTTTTTGTTATTATAATAAATGCCAAGCAGAGGTAATTCAGTTTTAATCCAAAATGTCAATCATATGGCAGATTTGTTCCCTTAAGAGGAATCTACAGATTACTAAAGATATTTTTGTTTGCTAGCCAGGAAAGGTCATAACTGAACAGATATTTGGCTAAATCCAGATGAAATATAAATACAACTACTAGTGACAGTAATGAAATAGTATGTTTACATACAATAACAAGTAGACCAATTTGGGGATTAGTATCTGGTTAGTTTTCCACTGAAGTTTTGTTTCTTGGTAGTTCTCTACATAGGGTTAGTCTAATATCAAATATTAAATATTAGATATTAAAGCCTCACATCTAAGCAAGTATTAATTTAAATAACTGTTTATTCAATTTAACATCTTTTATTTCCATAGCACTAAAAAAAAAAAGAACTCAGATAATGTCTGTCTAAGGTATCATCTGGAGAGGCACAAAAATTTAGCATCCAATTGCAAATAATTTCAGGTGTAATTTTTTTTTAGTGTACAGTTATATTTCATGCCATTTTAGTGTCATTTATAAAAGGACATGGTAAGGGAAAGGCAAGTTTTCTCAACAACATTAATTCTGCTACCACAAACTGAAACTTAAAATAAACTAACAGCTGAACCAAACCAGTACAGGCCACAAAAACTACAGTTCAAACAATCTGAGCCAGAGCCAAGCAATGCGACAATATATGATGGCCAAAATGCTAGTCCATTGAATGTCACATGGACAATTACAAAGTGTCTTTAGTGTACTCTTGGTAAAAATTTTATGTAAACAACAATAAAAATATTATGAAAAAAAGTCCTATGCATATTTACAAGGACACTGTTAAGCTAGATTTCTGTATAAAGTAGCTGCAGACATTACATATGCTTGTATCGCAAACAGTGAGCAAGAGATACATCCATATAATTTTCTGCAATGAAAGTGAAAGGGGGGAAAGGGAGAGGACTGAGAAAGCTAACCAAATGAACATTAAAACATCTGCAGAGTACCATGGATTATATAATCATCAATTGTTAATAACAGCAAATATAATCCTCTAAAATCTAGTCAGAAAATGCTTGCTTTACAGCATATGAAATGATACCGATGTCTGCAACCTACTGCACCATACTTCAATAACGCAACGAAAAATTACTGAATTATGACCAGAATTTTATTTTCTCAGTGATTAGAACCTTTTTACATCTCACCTACCTCCATTTTCATAGCTATCATAACCATCAGAGGGTCTCCAGTCTGAACCTTATCCCCTGCTTTCACAAACACCTACAATTCCAAAGAAAACTGGGATGAAATCATGCATATCTGTACCATTAAACATCATCAGCTGACTTTGCCTAGCAAGTCTACTGAATAACTCTGCTTTTGCAAAACAGCCTCATATCTTTATTACTCTTGAACTGGGTATCCAAGTTCTCTAGATAATACTCAAGGGAAGTCAGAAGCTATAGAAATAGGTTCAGTAACAGCCAACAGGATGACCAGGAAGCAATTTATGTATCAAAGAAAAAAACCACTAAATAAGACAATGTACATTCCACCCTTTTTGGCTTTATGAGCTTCTATTTTGAGGGAGAAAATGTAGAACTTTTTCCTGGAGTCCCTGAAGTCTTGAAAAGAAAATCCATACAGAAGATTGCAGGAGCCACCTAGTTTTTCCACAGTAACCGATTTATATGTAAAGAGATCCATGTTCAGTGTACTCCACCCTCTGGAAGGGTTCACGCCTTTTTGTTGTTTATGCCTTTTTATCATTAGCAGAATTCTTTTAACTGCTAAACTCTCCTGGAAATGTTTTTTTCTGTTGAAACTTTGTCAATGTACAGAGAAATACACAAGACTTGCTAGGCTAAAGAAACAAAAACAGAAACAGAAACAGCAAAATGCATAGCTTAGCAAAAAAGGCATTTCTATTTCTTTTTTTTTCAGAAGCACATCTAGCATCTCACTCTTTTGGTTAGATATAATGGCTCACACTGTGACACTGTAACTGAACAAAGCCTGTAACACTACGGGGAACTTTGCCTTAAAAAGAAATTGAGATGAAGAAGAAATAATTTAAGCAGTAGGGTTAGTTAAATATTCAGATTTTCCAGAGCTCTAGAAAAAGAAGACTAGAAGCCTGAAAAACTCTTGGGTGGCTGCTGAAAACTCAGAGTAAACAGGGCATTTTCCAATTGGGAGAAGTCAGATAGCACTGACATTTTTGATCCCGATTCTTTCTTTCCTGGCAGTATGGAAGCAAACACCATTTCTGGAAGAGTAAACTTGTACATATATTGGAGAATTCATGTCCTACCCATATTATTATAATTACCTTTTCAACTGTGCCTGTCATGGGTGCTACAGCACCACTTTGCATTCCCACTGAACTCACTGCAGACAAGTACTTGGGTACAGGAAGGCCAATCTCAGCACTACCTTCCTACAGAAATAAAATCAATGACATATGAGTTAACAACATAAAATAATACTACTAGTGCAATATGCTAACATACAGGGAAAGAACAGATCCAGCTTTAGGGAAATGGGTCAACTGGTCAGCATGGAAGAGGTGTGGGGCCCGAGCAGCAAAAGCATTGTCAGTATGCTTACTACTTCACCAGTATCCAAGTCCTGAAAAGCCATGGTGGCAGCTGCCAAGGATCAGCAAGGAAGGAACTACCCCTGGGAAAAAGAGGTTCTGCATGGACCTATGTACCAAACCCACACCTTCCCTATTCACGCAGCAACAGCACAGACGTTTTTAGAAAATGTGCAAAGGCAGGCTGATGCAACAAGAAAGACAGACGTTGGCATCTTCATTGCCAAGCATTATCAATGAGTGTTTCACAATTTACAATAAAGTGGATTCAGTGCCGAGTTTAGTGAGAAACTCTCACCATTATTCAGAATTCCCCAGTTCCTCTCAGACTCGCTACCCAGAGTTTACCAAAGACTCATTCTCCCACACATCCTACCCATACCCTAAAACTCCTGTGATTTCTTCTAAACGCCCCCATCCTAGACTTCACTCTAATACTATAGGAAAACTGAGCTTTGCCATTCCAGCATGAATTATTTTGTCTATACCACTGGAGTAGCAAAGTTCTCAATGCAGTTTGCTGAAAGTCTTAAAGAGCTCAGAGCTAAAGTACTGAAATTAATACATAATAATTTACTTATTTATATTACATTTGTATTGAGTTACTTTAAGGGCCTGTCAGCTTTTTAACTACAAATAAAAAATTACAAGCCTGATAATGAAAATTGGGGCACCTCTTCTTTCAAATGTCATTATTCATGCAATACAAATAAGGCTATGGCAATGCATAATTCAATTTTTTTAATATTAGCTGAAGTTACCCTTCCTCAGACCAATACAATTTTTTTTCTTATAATTTTAGAAATGTAACTGAAGTATCAGTTACAAGCACATTCAAATAATTACCCCTTTGAAGTAACTGCTACTCTTCTTAAATCTAACAAACTTAGAAACCTAAACATTTTGATATTGTGCTTTTCCCTCCCAAACCATTGTTTGCAATTCTCATTCAATTAATTACATTTTATCTTTCTAAATGTAATTGATTTTCTTACTCACTGACCATAAGCAACTAACTTATAACTATAGCTATAAACCCAACATGTATCAAAACATTATGGGCCAACATAAGAACTTGAAGCTATGATTCTCTTTCACATTCTCTTGCAGTTTATATTGTTCATTTACATGGATAAAGCTCTGAAATTTTATACTTGAAATAATAAAGAAAGGAACTTTACCGGAAAGAAGAGATAAATTGTGTTGTCCAAAATGACCAATTTGGACTTACACACTGTTCCATTTATTGAAGACCTCAAGTAAACCGAATTATCTTCATTGAAGATCTCTCCAGAAATCAAGAAAGTTTCATCTTGAATCTGAAAGTAAAATACTTTAATAAGAACAAAAGCTAACCCTTCATGAACAATAAACCAAAAGTTAGTATTTGCAGTATACACTCATAACATATGATTCTTCATAGATTTTAAAGATTTGATTCTTTTTTTAAATTCCAGAATTACCTTACATATCCTTTATTTTTCTGTTAACAGTCTGTATTCCATACCCAATGCAATCAGCTCCAAAGATTAGCTAACATGTTCTGCCATGACATTTTTTGCCATAAACTATGCAACGGCATTGAAAATACAAAGGTATACTATCTCTCAGGAAAAACAACAGCAAAAATCAAAGTGTTTTGTTTAGCGATGACACTAGAACCCAATATTTTTAATTTGTCCTAGCATACTGACTTCTATCAAGCTGAAAAATCCATACTATTCAGCTGACATCATAAGATTACACAATGCTTTCCAAAAGATAGGCAACTTCCTCAGTCTTGGAAGCTTATAATACAGAAACTACAACATATTCAGTAAGCCTACAAAACAAGTAGTGGAGAGCAGTAATGGAAACAGTGTCAATTCGAAACCAAAACTGCAAAAGAAATATCAAATGGAAAGGCTATTTATTTGTAGGCAACCTTTTCATCTACATCAATGGAAACTGCACCTCTGTCACAACTTCAGAAACAAAGACAGTAAGAATATGAACTTAAGTGCATTACATTTAACTGATATTTTGATTTCTAACATCACTGAGCAAAGAATCAACAGACTTGCTGATCTTTCAGGATGTTACAAGCTGAGATAAAATTCAGTCTTCATTTATATAGTCCCACACTACTTTTCCACTGAATGAAGACTTTTAACATGCATCAAAAGGATACTGTTGATCTGATATTGATCCTTGAGGGGAAAAAAAAAAAAATTCTTGATCAGCATCCTGACCAGGGATGCAAATCAGGGCAACACTGTGGTCAGCACTGTGAGGGCTTGTCAGTTGCATCGCCCAGCAACCTGCTCCAGTTGCTTGGTCTCCAGGCAGGTTTTATAGCTCTCCAAAGGTACTGTCCTCCTCATTATCACCTCCCAATTATCTTTCTCCATCCCTTTTCTCCAGCTTCTCTCCATTTCCATCTCAACACCCATTCTCCTTTCTTCCCTGCAAGTCTACATTCTCCGCTGTTGCCCTTGCCCTTCCCCTCCCCAAAAGGCCTCACTTCATTTCACTTCCAGCCTCTTTTTACTTTTCACTGACATAACTTATGTAATGTGTAAGAGCTCTCCTGCATTACGTATGTAATCTATAACACTCAAAATCATGTGGGTATTACTTGAGGGATGTGGGTTATCTCATATCAGTAGAAATAAACGTTGGAGTTACCCAACATGTGGTTATACACATGAAAGCACAATAATTTTCTCACTATTTTTCTGGTATGCTTTTTTTCTCTATACAGTCTAAGCAATTCATAAATACTTCCTTATTCTCCTAATTCTCCTTTTCTGAATATTGGAAACAAGAAGCTGAACTACAGAGAGACTGCATTCATAAGAATTCATTCTGGGTGCCAAATATAAGAGAAAATCCATTTACCCCCAGGTAATGCAAGAAGGATATTTCACGCTCAGCAAAACACAACCCCCATAAGCCACACAACTGGAGACTATCGTACATGTACATACACAAATATCTATGTTTAGAAATCCTATAGGATACCACTTAAGATGCTTTAATAACATAGAGAAAGAAGCCAATTCTACATGGCATCATTCAATCATTTAACCAGATTTACCAGTCTTGTTCCTTATCTTGCTTGGTAATTACTTTCCAATTTCCATCTTCAAAATAAAAAAAGTGTTATCTTACAGGTAATGCTCTAGAAAGCTTTTATTTATCCCTCAGGAGATCCATTTCATGCACAGAATAAAGCACTAGTCCCGTGGAAAAAAAGCCTTTTTTAAATGCAGATTTAAACCTAACTCTCAATGTTTTAGAAAGACAAATTTAAGGAAGAGGAAAACAAAGCCTGATCACTAGAACACTGGAAAACCAAATGCTTTTCTTAGCCTTATTTTCAGAAGAATTTTAGTACCTCTTCCATGCCAGTCCGGCATCTAACAAAGACAATTTCAGACCAAAATAATACAACTGCAACACCAGCTGCAAGCAAACCAAGAACAGAGTCTTGTATCAGTAATTACCAAGGAACTTCAGTAATGGTTAATACCAAGAGAATTTTACAAGAAACTTTCTTCTTTTACCTAAGGAAATACCTGGGAAACAAACCAATAAAATATGGACTTGTACCTGCATGTTGTATGATCCTTCTTGATTGTAAGTTACAGCTACTTCCACAGCTGTTCAATTAAAAGAAAAAAAAAAAAAGGTGCATGTGAGTAGATTTAATTATAGGATCTAGAGAATAACAACGTATACACAATATTTAGTCCGTCTTTCTTGATAAAAAGAGAGACCTACCAATACTAAGAACAAGTATTTTCAGATTAGCTTCGTACACACTGAATTCTAGACAATTTGTTTTTCAAAGATGAAAAACTGAAGTCATGCTCTGAAATCTGTAAGTTACCTGGAGAAAGCAGGCTTTGGTGGGAGAAAGTGCTGAGCACTTTCATACCAAAATGAAGTAAAAAAAAGTCAATGGCACTCATAACTCAAAAATCTCAACCTTATTCATTTAAATGATAAACATTAGTTGTGTTGTTTTAATTTGGTTTGCATTTCCTCAAGAAATTTCCTCAAGTGGATTAAGCATTAAGTTCTGTGAATTCCCAGCTGAAACTGCTTAAAACTCATACTGCTTCTATTGGCTGTTGGTGAGCCTGAATTCTCAAGCACCAGTTGAAATAATTTTATCCATCAAGTACCTCCTCTCCCCCCACACATTTTATTAACTTACTGTTTTCTCCATCCAGCAAAGACAGTTTTCTAGTATGACATATATTTAGTCTCCTACCAGTGCTGGATGCAAACGGCGAGAATTTATCTAAAATACAAAATACATAGATATGTTACTTCAATTGTACGTTAGCAATTTGCACCACAAAAATCACCCGCTATTTCTACTATCTTATTTATATATTTATATTGCACACTACAGATTGAGGAACCACTGTAATAGTGACAGTCCCTCACTAAAGCTTCAACAATGAATAAACTGATGCTGTGTAACCTACAGAAAACATGACACTAACAGCACTTAACTAAGAAGGATATTGACCGTTCTCCATGAAGAGATCCTTGAACAGGAAAGCAACATGAGAATTCAACTGCAACACAGCTGGTTCAGATTAACCTTTAGGTGAAGGTTCCAACTGTAAGAGCAGTTAAAACATGGCAGCAAATTGCCTGGGAAGATGGAGGTGTTTTTGAGGATGGATCAGATATACAGCTATCAGATATTGCTTGATTAGTTCATCATCTCTTAAAGCAAAGCAATAGTGTATGTGAATCTTTCCAATCCCACTCTCCCATGTTTCCAGGACAGTTAAAGTGGAGAAGAAAATTAACAAGGATGTTGGCAGAATGTCTTAGATTTATATGAAGTCTTTTTTAACAGCAATCACATGCCCAAGTGGTATAGCCATTAACAGTGTCAGAACTCAAGAATGTCCAGTTCATTCAATTAAACCCTACTGCCTCTCCCAGTTCTAGCAAGGTCAATTTTATCTCTGAAGACCCTGGGCCAACTGTAAGAACAATAGTGACAGATATTCACTGTTTATGCCTGCAAAGAACAAAGAGTACACAGTGACACTAATTATGCATCCCAAGGTCTTTCAGATAATGCCTATCTGAAGTGCTGTTGGAAGAAGTCTGTACATTACAGTGCTGATATATTCAGTATCTGTCCCTTAACAAGAGTTATAGTTTGCTGTCTGAGTAAATATCTGACAGATGCCAGAATGCAGAATTTGGAGCAGCACACAGTAAGGCAAAAAAGGAGCACACAAATTAAATATTGCACATGAGCTCACAGCACTGTCTCATCCAGTCACAGGTAAAATAAAACAAAAGAATGACCCTTACCATCCGACTGATCTCTAAAAGCTTCCGTTAGCATTTTCTCTTTCAGTATGAGTCCTAGAGCTGCCTGACACATAACTTCACATGGGGTTGCCTTTTTAGTTGGAAATAGTTCATGATGGTGTTGATGAATGAAATTAGTGTGTACATTTCCAGCCTCAAACTGCGGGTGTCCTGACAGACTCAGTAAAAAATCAATATTAGTGCTTAATCCCACAATCTGTAAAGAAAAAGAAACATATTGCCAAATCGAACTGAAGTTATGAATGAGTATACAGATTTCTAGTTAACTTATGAGTAGATGAAAGATTGATCTTTCTTCAGATAGCACTAGCAAAATACAAAGTTTATCAATAAAATGTAATCAATTCAACCGGTCTGTTTTATTACCAATGAAAACACCGCTTTTAAAAAGAAAAACTAAAATTAAAAAAACCCCAATATGAATACTTTCTCAAAAGCACTATTTTTAAAATGCTACCTTTGTCCACTGTGAAGTCAAAGAAAGTTTTCCAGCAATGATAATGGGAGGTTATTCAGAGGAGGAAAAAAACAAAACAAAAACAAAACCCACCAAAATCCAACACCCTACTGTTTCAGAAAATCATGCTCTGAGTATTTAAAAGAAGATTACTAGTATGGAAAGTGCCTCTTATTAAAAATGATTTGTAATAGTTTCAAATATTCCTTATTTGATATTTAAAGAGTAAGAAATGGGAACAGTGACTTATAAATTTACTAGATACTATCCATTTCCTGTACTGCAAAATGACTATCCAACCAACATGAAATTAGAAATATTTTAGAGAAATCAGTAAAACTTTTAGCTGTATTGTGCTGTAATATTTATTGACAGAATCAGTAAGAAAATGCAGGGGAGGGGAAACCCACAAAACACCCAATAGATCCCCCCCCCATCTCTTTCACTTGCAGCTATCTTTTAGCTAAAACAACAGTGGGCCAAACATTTTCAGTACCTCAACCATGTTTGGTTTTCATTTAAAAGTATGAATTAATTCTGCACAAATAATATTCAGTCTCACCTCAAATCAACCCCTCAAATTCCTCTTTTGAAAAGAGATACACACCTGTAGCTTTTATAGGGGAAAAAGGGACCACTTCTTAAAAAGTACTAACAGCATTAAAAATTCTCTGTATTTCTTTACCACGTGTGTCGTTTAAATTTTACGGGTTTTTATAACTTAGAAGTCACAAGCAAACATCATCTGACACAAATTCTACCCACAAATTCCTTTAGGTTTCAGAAAGGTCACACTACAATTGAAAGTGTTGTTATTCAGCCTTACTCTTCTAGAAAGTCCCAGCTGCATCACCCAGCTGAAGACACCACAAATTTAAGAGAAATCTATGCTTAAAATCAGACTTCACAGTTATCTTTACTCCCTCCACCAATTGCAAATTAGATAAAAATACAGTTTCTCTAAGCAAGTAATAAATCTTAACTGGTAGTGGCAAAGCAGGCTCCCTCTTAGAAACCACTTTTGGTTTACGGTAGTATTTTATCCACATTTTGTTTGCTTGGTATGTTCACAAGGTTGGCTCAATAGCTGAAATCATACTGGGTTCCTTCTACTTACATTATATTGATGCAAACTGTATCGCAACTTTCTCAGTGCTGCTTGACGATCCTCAGCCCAAACAACTAGCTTTGCAATCATTGGATCATAATGAACAGAAACCTCATCACCTAAAATATATTTAAAATACGCTGTAAGACTAACCCAAGTATTTCTGAAAGCTGGTAATGCATAGTACTGTGCACCATATGGCATTAAACTCTGACACAATTGACGGCCACATTTCTGTGTCCTTAAAGAATATTACACTTTAATGATGTGACCTGGCATTCCGATTCCAAGGACAACTTCAGTACAGGCTTTCAAGAGGTAACAATACTCAAACTCAGTTTTCACTGTTGAAGTCAGAATGCAGGATTGATAAATTGTGATGAGTATATAATCAGCATGATCCAATGGACAATAATTTGGATACAGGTAAGTAAGTAAAGAGGTAAATAAAATATTCAGCAACTGACCAGCAAATGGACAATGACAAGGAAGAATAATTCTGTACAGATTTGTCTTTATAAAAACACCCTGACAGACAAACTTATTTAGGCCAAAGAGGAAAATGCTGACAAAGAAAAGCTTTTGATGTGAAACATTTCTGCCTTGTTTTTACCTTGTCTGACTCCAGTTTCTATCCTGGTGCAACTGTCTGGTGGTGGGGTGGATAAGTGCAACAATGGCCCGGCCCCTGGCATAAAGTTATTATTAGGGTCTTCAGCATATATTCTAGCTTCAAATGCATGGCCCTGGAGCAGAATCTCTTCCTGCATTAGGGGAATCTTCTCTCCTGCTGCAACCTGAAAACAGTATTTATTTTTTTTTCTTTAATGTAGGATCAATATTCTGGAGTGCCAATGTACAAAGTAGTAAGTATCTTTCTTCTAAACATGAGTACGTAGAAAACACATTCAAAATGCACAAGCAGAAAAAAGTGTACTTCATAAAAAGTTAGTTCTGAAATTACTTCTTCCTTTTGCCTGGGAGTCACCAATCAAAGGATTTTGAATTATTAGTGTGTAATTTGACCTCTTAATATTTCACAGATCTAAAACACAATGGAAAAATAGTGGGGGTTTTTTCCTACTAGTTATGTCAAAAAATAATTAAATATTTAAGTTAAAGCCTGGTCAACTAAGACAAGATTTTATTAGAGAAAAATTGCCCCAAGAGCAGATGATAAAATGGACTACTGGCAGACACTGTTGATTCTTCTGTATACTGTTAGACCTGTACATTTCAGGGACTGTTTCTTTAAAGGGATTACTAACAATTTAAGACCCTTTAATGGGGAAGGAAGCATCATTTTATTACTCAAAGGAATTCACATTACAAATATAGGAATACCAACAAACACCAGCAACACTCTAGTTTGAAAAAACAGGGCTTTTAGGGACAAAATAATAACAAGAAGCTTGCTGCAATTAAGCACAGAGAAGACTTTACCAGGAAGCAACACAGTTTTCATCTACATGGGAAAATACAATTTCCTATTGAAAAAATGGCAACAATTCATCTTTTAAGTGTCAGGGGCTTTCCATAGCCTGCCTTCTGCCACCAAACTATGGATTTCAGCTCAGACAGCAGAATATAACTTGGTCTTCAAAAAAAACGTAGTATTATACAGGTTCACAAAAATAATCTCTCCAAGCACTACAGACATTTTTAGTCTATTGACTCATTAAGCCACATGCCAACAGCACTGTATCTTTCCACCTTATCTCCTTCTGCAAGTATTGTTTGATCCCTATTCCAACTCAGCACTCAATGCTCAATTCCCATTCCCACATGAGGAAGCCAGAAGTCCCTCTTTTTTGCAAAAACATTTGCCATTTTAGTTTTCCTTCTGGTTACATAGACACTCCCCTCCCTGCCACCTACTTAAGCTCAATGTATGCTGCTGTCCACACTTTTTGATTTATCTAACATAAACTGTTTTTCATTTCCAGTTCTCTAAGGTCCAAGACTTCCTGTTATCATTTGAATACGTGAGTAATCTCTCTGCAAATTGAGTGTGTGAGGAAACAGCCTGGGAGTCCACACAACTATACATTTATCCTAGAATGTGACTACACTGGTGTAACACCAGACGTTTTTGTGAAGACTTTTCTCTCCTACAGCCTGATCCAAGAATTTTTGGGCCAGAGATACACTTCAACTAGAATCTCCAAAAAATTTCAGCATGACAAGGGAAAGATCTGGACCCTACTTCCTCCCACTTTCCACATTCTCTATAATCTCTTTAAATATAATTTTTTAAAATGCTTTTTCTTTACACAACTGGAAGAATTTGTTGGAATTCTGAGCATCTATACAATGCTCTACAAATACAGTAATACAAGATGTTCCTTTAGAGCAAAGGAAAAACTACCCTATTAGCTGAATAAGAGATGTGGATCTGAAAACCTACCTGGTCTCTCATAAGCAATATCAAGGAGCACTATTCACCAGAGGAATCCTACATGTAAAATCAATTAACACTCACCCTAAGCTGCCATTCCACCAAGTCTGTTCCAGTGATCATCTCTGTAACTGGGTGCTCTACTTGCAGTCTGGTATTCATCTCCATGAAGTAAAAATTATGTTGGGAGTCCATAATAAATTCCACTGTTCCTGAAGTAATAAAAGGGCGCTTTAAACCAAGACTTCCTTCAGAATGGATACTTAACACACCTAATTTATGTCAGGACACGACTATTATTTCAAAATCAGATACCATGAGTTTCATTAAATTCTACATAAATTATCTTAAAGGGTCACACAATTGAAATCTGAAAACAGAAGTGTTGTTTCCTTGCACATTTACACATCCTGTGCTTAACCAGTTCAAACTTAAACAGCGGAAGTTCAGATTAGACACAAGGAAGAAGTTCTTTACTGTGAGGTGGTGAGGCACTAGAACAGGTTGCCCAAAGCAGTGATAAATGCTCCATCCCTGGCAGTGTTCAAGGCCAGGCTGGATGGAGCCTTGGATGACACAGTCTAGGGTAAGGCACCCCTGCCCATGACAGCAGGATTGGAACTAGATGATCTTACGGTCCTTTCCAACCCTAACTATTCTATGATTCTCTTCTACAATAAAAGATGCATTTCATTACAAGCTGTAAATGTGCATCAAAACTCTTTAAATTATTGTGTTTATGTATAAGGCATGCAATTATTGGGAAAAAAATAAAATTCCAAGGATGTAAATGAGAAAAAGTCACAAATAATTTTAGCAGGTTATTTTTCATTTGGGAAATAGTGTACAGACAGTGAGCTGTTTTTCTCTTAAAGGCTTTACTGTTTGAATATAAAGTATTTTTCTTTGTTGTTGGAAAGTGAGCATTATAAATGTTAGTAAGTTTGCTCAGAGCAAGGTAAAAATAATTTCTCTTTCATCAGACAATCCAGCAGATTGAATTATCTGCTCCAAAACTTTTTCCTTCTATTCTTCAGCTGTCATTAGTCTTGAGCTCAGACCTGGTGTGCAAATTTAGATTTGTAACTGCACCAAATTAAACCATGTGATTACTTCCTTAAACCTCAAAAAAAAAAAATTGTGGGATGTGTATCATACTCCAAAACAATCAGATGCTATTTGCCTTGAGTCTTATAGTCTTACTAAGTTAAAAGCACACATCTGGAGCAGCCATACCTTGACAGACTTACCTGCTCCCACGTAATTAACTGCTTTAGCTGCCTTGACAGCAGCTTCTCCAAGTCTCTTTCGAACTTCAGCATTAATTCCTGGCTGTAAATAATAACAACAATACAAAATATTATAAATTATTGTGAATTTTAGTGCTATTAAACCTACCATGCATTAACATTTTGCAATATTTAGTAACTGTACTGAAATCCTTATCAATGAAATCTACATATTTTTTCCCCCAAGAATCATTTTCCTAAAGTAATTTTCTCACTTAGAACATTTTCTGCAGTAAAATTAAAACAGGTACTGAGATTTAGAAATAAATTACTACCTGCTAAATAATTTTCATGAGGGTTAGCAATTATTTTAAAAATATGTAGGTACTGTAAGAACTTTCTGCTCACCCCTGGTGCCTCTTCAATGATCTTCTGATGTCTCCTTTGCACACTGCAGTCTCTTTCAAACAAGTACACTGCATTGCCATGCTGGTCACCAAATACTTGGACTTCAACATGCCTGTTCCATAATAATAAATGTTTCAGTGAATTTCAGTAAAGCCCCAACCCTGCAACTGACTTCACCCAACAGACTTTGAACTTGTACATAGTCCTGTATACTTCAGTAGGACTTTATAGGTTTAAGTGTCTGTCCTCAGAACCAAAAATGTAGTAATGTGGCTGCTATTATGCAGGATTTCAACTGGTTTAGATTTCCTCGGTGTCCTAAATGAAACAGAATTCTAAATGCCAGTGCGAAACACCATAGGATAAACAAGCATCCTGGTTTTGGCTGGGATGGAGTTCATTTTCTTCCTACTAGCTGGTACAGTGCTGTTTTGTCTGTACTATGAGAATAATGTTAATAACACATTGATGTTTTAGTTGTTGCTAAGCAGCGTTCACCTTAAGTCAAGGACTTAATATCTTGCAAAAAGGATATTCCACACCATAGATCATCATGCTCAGTATGAAAACTGGGGGGAGCTGGCTGGGAGCCACTAATCACTGCTCAGGGACAAACTGAACACGGTGGTGAGCTATTGTATTGTATATCACTTGTGTTTATTGATTTTATTCCTCTCTCACTCTCTCTGTTATTACTATTGTTATTATTGCAGCTATTATAATAATTTTTATAAAATAAAATTATTATATTATATTAAATTATATAAAGTACATAATATACAATAACATCTATTATAACATACTACATATAATGTAATATTACGTAACATATATAATTATTATGTGTTATTAAATATATCATTATATTTTACTTTGTTTCATTTCAATTATTAAACTGTTCTTAGCTCAACCCATGAGTTTTACCTTTTTCTGATTCTCCTCCCCATCCCACAGTGGGGGAACAGGCAGCTGTGTGGTACTTCTTTGCTGTTTGGTTTTTTGGGTTTGTTTTTTTCTTTTTTTTTACATGAGAAGAAATATTACAGCGTTTATACTAAAACATCTATTTCTCACCTTGGATTATCTACAAATTTCTCAATCAGCATTGCATCATCATTGAAAGACTTCTTTGCTTCTCTCCTAGCTGATTCTAGTTGGTCCAGAAACTCCTTTTCTGAGTGAGCAATTCTCATGCCCTAAAATGCACAAAAAAGCATACCTAAATGTCTAATAATCTGGTACACAATAAAAATCCTTGCTGTACATAAAGAGCAAGAAATTTCAGAGTACAATCAGCTTTAGACAAGGAATTCACTATACACGGTGTCTTGACACCAAATTCTTAAATGGTATTTCTAACCACTTCTTAGGCAACATTTAAAACTGTTAGCAAAAAACTTTGACTGTTTCTGTGATTTTTTAACAGTTTAAAGTCATATAATTTCATACAACATCAAACACCTTTTCTGCTTATACGAATTACCAGAGATCCCTTGAAATAAACAAAACTTTTCCAGTTCATACCAGCTACTTACCTTGTGCCTCACCACACAACAAGAGGAAATGAGATTTCATAGTACTAGACTGGATATTAATAATAAATTTTAAGGAAAAGTAGTTTTCTAGTTTCTTTGTTTTCAGATTTATTTTAGAATATTCTGTTACAGATACTGAGACATGATAACTTTACACCATGTGATGAACAGATCAGTTTCTTTACCTTTCCTCCACCTCCACGAACAGCTTTAATCATTACTGGATATCCTATTCTTTTGGCATGTTCCTTTAGACAGCCATCTGATTGATCTTCTCCATGATATCCTTCAACAACAGGAACGCCAGCAGCAGACATTATAGCTTTGGAAGTGCTTTGACAGAACAGTTTCATGTTTAGAATGGTAATATTCTTTTTTTTCTTGCTTTAAGCTCCAAACCTGTCTATGTTTTCAGTGTTAATTTTCCTCACATAAGTAGTTCCACTGACCTCAACAGGACTACTTACACAAGTGGGTTACATACAATTGGACTGTAATTAATGAAATGCTTCAAATGTTTGGTTGATTTTTTTTATGCAAGCCCTCTACATAAAAGCATAGTCAATTTCAGACTTATGTTTTTTTCCTGTCTTTTGAGCCACATCATATAGGCCAAACCTAGCATTTTCAAATCACAACACTGTATCCTGACAAAGCTATATTTAAAGTTGTACAAAGGTAAAACTCTTTTTATGATACAGGCTGGATTCATACCAGACATAAAACACTTCAGCATAACAGGTCTGGCTTCCAATATGCATGCAAAGTTAGTTAAATTACAGACTTAATTTACTCTCACATTAGGAAGTGATAAAAAAACTACCTACCTAAAATTAGTATTACATAGTTCATGTGTTAATAATCACCTTATTTCCATATTCTTGAGTTCTACTTCATACCCTGGAACATTGCTTTGATTTAAGTAACTAAGAATAAGATCCTTTGTGATAAACAAAACTTATCACCCCATTTTAAATAAACCACACTAAACCCTTATGATATGGGTGTTTCTCTTTCACTGCTCTTTTGACCAGTATACAAGCATCTGATCTGACTGCTGAACCCTTACCTATGTAACATTGCAATGCCCCAATTCTGAAAAACTTGAATCAGTTACGCATTTAATTACCAAAATTTTAATTACTGAACAATCTTGACTGTTTCTAAGTCTATATGAATCTATAGATCTTACAGATCTATAGATCATCTATAAGCCTAGAGCTTATTCCTTTGAAGAAAGCCATCAAAGACAACAAAAACTGACAGAATAAAACAATTATGGAGCAGCTTGTGATTCGTTAACAAAATAAGCTTTGGCAAACTGTAAACTGCATAGCCAAGTGAAAAACCAGAAATAGATACCTCTTAATACCCATATCTCTGATAGCAGATGAAGGTGGACCAATGAAGATGATTCCTTCTTGCTTGCACAACTCTGCAAACTCTGTGTTTTCTGACAGAAAACCATAACCTGGATGAATAGCCTACAACAGAATAATGTTACCAGCTTCTTTTTATACGTTTACCTTAGAAAACCCTGAAACTTCCACAGAGTTCCACTAAGACAACACAAGATGGAAGCACCACCGGCAAAAATAAAGAACTAACGAGCATGGTAGTAACAGAAGATTAAAGGTAATGATCTACTTGCCTGAGCTGCTGAGGCCTTGGCCACCTGCATTATTTTTTCCAAGGCCAAGTAACTCTGCTGTGAGGGTGCTGGACCAATGCAGTATGCTTCATCTGCCTGTTACAGAAAAAAATACATTTAACACAGGCTGTTTAATAGACAATAAAAAGGAAATGTAACTAAATTTCTGAGTCAATTACATTGTTTACCAGATTGCTAGCATGCAACAGTTTACATCACTGCCTCTCTTCACACTCAACTGGGTAAAACAGTTTTGACCTTTTTCCCAAAGCCAGAGTCCATTCTCTAACTTCCTGGCTACTCCAGCATTAGGAAGCCAAAACTTAATGCACTTCCTGTAAAGCTGTCAAGTGCCGAGACAGAGACTAGACAAAATATTCAATGATTCAAGAAAAACTTGGAAGTCACTCTACAGAGGTGAAAACCAACTGCATTAGCACATAAATCTATTTGCACATTAAACTTATCAATGAGAAATAGTGTTGTTAATGAACATCAATCAAAAATGAATATACTTCACCATTGCTACGTGCATGGAATTTCTGTCTGCTTCACTATAAACTGCTACAGACTTCACACCCATTTTCTTTGCTGTTCGCATCACTCTGCATGCAATTTCTCCTCGATTTGCGATAAGAATCTTCCCTATGTTGTGACCTCCTGTTTGAAAGGATGAAGCCATTTTAAACTTCAGATTTCTTTGTAATCATTTATACCATTTATGCATTTCTGCCAATAATGAAAAAAAACCATGCTTCACCAAAAAGCATTTCCATGCTAGTCTTCAAATTTTATCCTTACAGTCCTCATGCAGACATATGCTTAATCCAACTTTTTCCCCTTCTTTTTTTCTTTCTAGAACAAGGAAATATTTTCTAAAACTAAAACACTGAAACATAAAAGTTGATGCTTACGTTTTTATTGTATACTTTCTGGACCAACTAGGGAACAATTAACACCTGTTCTCACTGGCTCCTCACCCCCAAGAAGTAATTCGTATTTCTTTGATGAGCACAGTCACAATCACAACCTCATAACAAGGCATGAAGGCTTTGGGGGTTGATTTATTTTTTGGTTTTGTTTGGGGGTTTTTTTAAGTAGTGACTCACTAGCTTCTATGAAGTCTCATGACAGTAGTTACAACGGTACAGAAATATGCACAGGCATAACTAAATAGCTGAAAACTAACTAATATAATCAAAACATACCTCTGAACTCTGAAACATACCTTTTTAGACAACTTGACAACAGGGTCAGTTTAAATCACCTTGCTATATACTTCTTACTTTTCTTCATATACTGTTGAAGTACCATTTTACTTAAAACCCCAATTTTCTCACACTTTGCAACATTTGTATCAGAAAAGGACTCAGAGGAAAACACCACAAAAATAAATACTTTTTATTGAATATTCCTAAATACGACAGACAAAATTATTCAAAATGTTGTTTACACATTAAAGAATATTTCTGTTAGGTCAGCTACAGACTCCTGTTTTCAAAAGCTGTACAAACATTTAATCTTTTTTTTTAAAGTGTACAGTTTTTCAGCAACTAATGGTCTGAATCTAATTGTAAAACCACCCACATTACACAAGCAATTAAACCTAGAGGCTAAAGAAGTTCAACTTCATACCTGTTGTTGAGGCACATTTCACAAATCTTAGTACTTGGTTCCATCGCCTGTACAATTACAAACACACAGCAGTGTTAGAAAAGTATATGAAGAACTGGCCATTGCTCCACTTTTATTTTCAGGTAAGAGAAGAACAGAACTAAGATACAACTACATACAGAGAACACACTCAAGTTCAAGGGAGGTTTGTGCAAACTTCAGTAGATCTCTCCTTAAGGGCTTGCATTTAGACACAAGAGAAATTATTCCCTTGCTTTTCTACCAGCATTCAAAGCCTCTTTTAGTGGGTAGTGGTATTTATTAGAGACAGCAACTTGATGTATTTGGGCAAGAAGACATGAGCAACCACAACTTAAAAATGCTTAAATGAGAAATAGGAGTTGCTTGTACAGAGAAAAGCTGTAGAGATAAGTAATGTTAAAGATAACAAGAAATAAGAGCTATGAAGAAATTCTGAAATTGAAAATTAATACTAAAGAAATGAGACTGTGAAAGCGTAAGTGTCTGGGAAAAACTGTAAATTCCTAGAACTGTTTTAATTTCACACATACATCAACTTTGGAATCTTGGATCGGGTCCAGCAATTCTTAAA
>WYDI02032719.1:0-23120 GCA_009867235.2 Psittacus erithacus | reverse complement strand
GCAACCATCTAAGGGTGCATATGGTTAGATCACTGTACAGGCAAAGTTTGTACATCTCAGAGCAGATCAGGTATAAGTGACATGGAGCGTATGTCACACTGGCTCCTAGCGTGGGCTCAGATGATGCAAACTTTTATCTGTATGAACCTTTCCCTTTCAGTTGTTTCTGGGAATAAACAATAGCTGGTTTTTCCTGTTAATGTGAATCAGCAATGCAGCAACAGTATCTGTAGAGCTTTTGGCTTGCATCAGCTGCAGATTTGGTCCATGGCTTTAATAATACTTTTACATTTGTTTGGTGCCTCACTGGTAGGTATAGGGGTGTATGTATGCATGTGTGCGTGCAAATACACCTAAGATGAAAAGCAGCCTAAGGAAGATGCTTTTGAGAAACACAGATGCTGGAATTGACAGGCGCTGTCATTTGGGTTGGGTCTTCCTTCAAACAAAAATGGGTCATGAGACCTGTTAGGCAGTGTTGGTTGTTAGTTGGAATGACAAGCTCTCGTTCTGAAAAGGCCTGATTCATAGTTACTTCATGTTACTTTTATTCTACTGTCACTCCCTGGTAGTCAGTGTCAGTGTTGCTGTATCAAACATTGGTCTTTCAGTCGTACCTACCCCATTGCAAACCCTGTTCATGTTAAATAAGGTTGAGCTAATAGTGCTTACTTAAAATCTGATTAGACTGATGGCGCATTTTTGGCTGTTGCTCTTTTCTGGAACAGCATTCCTACTTGTAATTTATTTCCATGATAGTATATTATGAATCTTTTTAATGTTAAAGGCTTAGACATGCCATTGATTTATGAGCTGGTGCACTGGAGTGGATTTTAAAACAACCATCACATAAGATCCTGATGGTGCACGTACTTAGCATACGCTTCAGTCCACACTGTTTCCATGGAAATCACTGAAGACTATCTGCAATTGTAGAGCCAGACATTTACATAATTGTTTGCCACATTAGGATTATGTGGGGAATAAACCCACTGAAATCATGACAGTTGTTTGCAGAAGTATAGCTTTAAATAATGCGCAACTAGCGTGTCAGCTGGGTGCAATGAAAATGCTACAATACAGGATAACAAAACACTTCTATTGATCCATTTTCTTGTGTAAAATCCATGGCATTTAGTCCTTGTGTTTTCATACAATCTCTGTGTTAGAATATTTGTGGATGTTTTTATGTGTAACTCTAGTCACTAACCTTAGCTAGGGAAGCGTTTGCAGCAGCATCTTCCAATGACTTCTCATGCAAATCTGAAGCCCAGTCTGCTTTTAATTCATGTATAGCAGGCATGAGCTAAAGTTTGGGGGAAAAAATGCTGTGACTCCTAAACAAAACAACATTATGTCTCATGCGAAATCATCGTGCTAAATTGTAGTATAAGAGAGCAGAATTGTCATGGCCACACTTAACCTTGATGCAAATTAAAGGCAGTTTAAATTAGTTTATGCTATGAATACCACTTCAGTTTTTCCACCAGAAACTCAAACTGCACCTTTTTGCATGGATGACAATCTGCAATTGCCATTGTACACACAGTGTTTGTATTTGCCTGACCTCACCAGAAGGGAAAAGTTCTGCAGCAGACTCACCAAAGAGCCATCTGCAAAATAGAGCCTATTTCCAGATGATTTTCAGACACAACAAATCCTGGATAAGCTTTGCATAAACATCTCACTTACGCAGTGTTAACTACTAAGTTTTCTGTAAGTGCACATATATACATGTAGGTATTTTTATAGACTTACATGTACGTATATATATATATATATAAAAAAAACAATGGATAAACTTCCAAAGGAGGAGGGGTTGTGTATAGAAACAGCCTTTGGAAGCTCATTTGTTGTCAGATCTCTTTTTGGAGTGCTGCCAATCTTTCAGTTCAGCCATTTATTTGACCCCTTGTCTGTTTCTTGCAGTCGTTAGACATGGCTGGCAACCAGCTGACTTCTATCCCATCAGACCTGCCAGAATCTCTGGAGTATCTCTATCTTCAGAACAACAAGATCACAATGATTTCAGAGAGTGCTTTTGAATCCACACCCAAAATAAAGGGGATTTATCTCAGGTAAGGTCAAGTTTCCACTTCAACACACAAGGCTTTTTCTTCTTCCTCCACTTTATAATGGCTTACTTTTTAGAAAATACTTAAACCCCTAACTTTCAAAATAAGCAGTTTTGTTTTCTAGTAATGTATGCTGAAACTGTGTTCATCTGCTCAGAAGAGACATGGCTATACATAATAAGCCCTTTCTGTTTGGAGAGTGTGTCCTTTCTGTGCTTTTTAGAATGGATTAGGCATGTTAGAAATTCTAGGAAATTAGTGTTTAACATTATGTCATACTCCAGTATTCAGCTATGAGCTCAAAGTTTACACTCAGCTTGTAACACAACAGCTTTTCTTGTGTCCTGGGTTTTGACAGAATCCCCCTTGAGTGAGGTGTGAATGACTAATCTTGGAGTTGTGCACATTCCCTTGACAGTTTTGTCAGAAATAAATGGCAAGTTACAACTTATGTAGCTAAGTTTAGAAGCTTTTCTTTTTTATCCTACTCTGTCAGCTGGATGAGGACTTTGTTTTTATAGGTGACAGATACAGACTTCTTTTACATACAGTAGAAACTCACAGTAATGTAACTGGTTTAAGCAGAGATTTGTACCACAAGAAGTGAAGCAAGAATCTGTTCCAGTAATATATACAGTTTTAATCTGATTGAACATTACTGAAAACATTGCTTAGAATTAATCAATGAACCCTAATGGAACATTTCATTAATCTGATCCAATAGATGTGTTCAAAGAACCTAGGCTGCCTGCTGCGTAAGACTAAATCTGGCCGTACTTTGTCTGTATGCAGCTAAACTGTGCTGAAGAGGTCTGAAGCATACCTTTTGAGATGAACGATTCCATACCAAGCAAATAAAATTACAAAGTCTGGTGTAAATTAGAGCAGTCTGTCTGTTCAGCTGCTCACATTTATGAGATTTTAGTGAATGCTTGGATGCAAACCAGAAACCACATACCACATTCTGTATTTCTATCTAAAGAGAAAAAAAGGAATTTACAAAACTGTTTTGCTAATGCGCTTAGGAGGCAACTCCACCCAAGCTGTGTTTCTTAATGGGAGGCTATTAATCACTGCAATACTGTGAAACAACAATATACGTCTGGAATATTAGACAGAATATGATTTTAAGCTTGTTCAAGAGTAACAGACCTAACAGTATAGGTGAGAGCTTCTTAAACTGCAGATTAGTTCTTGGAAACCCAAATAACAGATGAAAAATTCTTGCATGTTACTTCGTTTCTAAAGGGATTCTTTGTGCCAGTGTTTTGAATTTCGTGGAAGAAGAATTAAACTATCAAGGGATGACACTGAATCTCATGAAAAATCAAGTTACACTTTGAAACGTGGGCTATGGAGCAGAAGCCTGTTCTCTCTGTGAAGGAGAAAGCAGAATACCAAGAGAAAGAATTTGTGGGGGTGGAATTCCAATATTATGATTTTTTTCCTTGCAGGATACAGTTGTAGAAGGAGGAAGAAGGGCTGAGAAAACTCTTGAGGTTTTTGAAAGCTTGGTTAGTGAACTTGAAATCAGTGGGAGATTCTTAATGTTTCCCAATATTTTCCTGCAAGGTCCTTTGTGATGGTAGAAAGTGCTGTTAGCAAACTTTGTTCAGTCATTTCATTTGCCTGCTTGCAAATCAGAACCATGCATTGCCTTCCCTTTCCCATCCGGAGGAGGCAGTGCTCCTGGAGTGCTGTTGTGGGTCAGTGTAAAGTTAAAGAGTCACTTGTGTCAGTGTAAGAATGTAACTAAGGTTAGAGTAACTGCAGAATGGTTTTCTCCTACTCTCCACATTTCTGTGTTGGATATGAAAATGGGTTTATTTTAACAGGAAGGCCCTTTTGTTTGTTTAAAGGTTTAATAAGATTGCTGTTGGAGCACTGAAGGAAAGTATCTTCCAAAACCTAAAGCACTTACAAGTCCTGGATATTGAAGGGAACCTTGAATTCAGCAACAGTTCAAAGAATACAGATGACTCAGAAGAAGAAATGGAAGATGAGGAAGAGGAAGAAGAACTGAGATAAAACATGAACTCACACAATCACATTGTGTGGCAGGTAACAACTGTAGTTTAGTTAAATCAAGGACACAGTTCTCAGACTCTTGTTTAAATAATTCCAATTTACAAGTATGATTGAAACATAACAAGTGGGTGTCTGAGCCCTGAACTCAAAGACTTCCACTAAAACATGGCTGGGAATTGCAGAATCAAAAAGGTTGGAAATATGTCATTTTGTAAAATGAAACAGTATATATCTGTTTTTTATCAGAGGCAGTGGACTGTTCATAGTGACCTCTTCTTATAGCTATAACAGACACAAAAGCTAAATATGAAAGTCATTATTTAGTAATTCTGATAATAAAAAAAGAGAAAAGGTCTTTAATATTTTTAAGCAACTGGTTCAGAAAGAAAATAGAACCAACTGTGAAGCTTACTGAATGCAGAAGACCATGTGAGCTGAAAATGGATTAAAAAATAAGACAAATTAAAAGAAGATAGACCCATTAGTGTCTGTGAAACATGGCATTAAGATTACAGCCTCTATCTCAAGCAGACCTTACATCACTGACCACTTGGAGTGGCAAGATAATGCTATACTTGGCATATTTCTTAAGGAAGGGACATCTACTGCAGGTCACTTTTGGAGACAGTATGTAGGGCTGGATTAATGCCTGATTCAGAGTAGCCAGTTCTCACAACAGCTTGTGCTTTTTGCTTTTTGCTTAGTCTTGGTGAGGGTTCATTGCTCACCTCACCCAGATTCACTGAAGGGCATCTGGACACTTACTGGTGGTTGCTGCTGAATTTGCACTGATAACTGAAATTAAGATCTCAGTATTCCATAAGCAATCTGGCCAGCCACTCAATCTCTCTAGAAGAGAAGAATCTCTTCTCTTTTCAACTGCAGAAGAAAAGATGAAGGGAGAACAATGTTTGAAGGCTATTCAGTTTTTTCCAGAAGAAAAATGAGGATCTGCTTAATGCATCTGTTACGCATTTTGTGTTCAAAGATGAAGAGGTTCAAGATACTGCTCTCTACTTTTGGAGGTCTAAATTCTAAGACTTGAAAAAAAAAAAGGTTTAAGTTTTTCATTTTGTCATAGAGAATGACACAAGGAATTTCTAGGAACAGATCTAATACATTGAAAAGGTAATGGGGCCTGAAACGAGCAGAAGTTACTTGGCAAGTCAAACATTAGACCTCCTAGCTGGGCTATATGAAAACTTTATGAGAGAAGAAATAATTCATATCTGCAAATTTCAAGTACACATAACTTCTTAATCAGTACATCTCTGGTTTAGTTTGGGGCACGTGTAGCATGTCAGCAGGTACTAAGTTTAATATATTCTGAATTCTGTATTCCATTATGTAACTGATTTTGTTTTTCTGATTTGCAGGAAAGCATATGGAAAATTACATATATGTCTATGTGTAGATATCTATACAGATATACAGAGAACACTTAGCAAAACGTGCAATGAATTACACAGAAACTGTCATGGCACTGGGCCAGGCTTATGGAAGGCAATGTGTTACAGTGCCTTATTCAGGGAGAGACCCTGAATGCCTTTCCAAAGCTTCCAAATCATCTTATACAAGACCCAGGATCATAAGGGATTGCTCTGGAACTCACAAAAGCTGGCTTTTGTTTCTTCTGTTTCTCTTCCTTCACTGTTTCCATCTGTAATAACAATATGGAACTGTTTTGAAACATGCCTTCAAAGGCTGTTTTTGTCACTGCATTTTAAATGAACCATATATATGCTTCTTTTCTTTTCCTCCACCCCAGAGAAGCTGTTACTGATCAGGAGAGATGGATATTTGCAATAGTTTCATGTGTGGAGCAGTATATGAGGCATTTTGGCCATCAAGGAGCAGTAATAATTCTGGATGCAACTATTCGTCTGTTATAACAATGTGTATATTTGGATAAGAAAAACAAAGTAAGGCTGGATCCCATAATATTTTATCTCTACTGCCAAAACCTGCAGTATATTCCTGTTTTAGAAAGGTTTTAAGATAAAACAATTGCTCTTGTGAATATATATATATAAAATCTGTATGTCTGCCTTCCATAGCTCTGATAAAGTTTCTGTCTTGGTGTTGTTTGCCCGTGTGGCAGTTGTGTAAATGCCTCTGAAGGTATACCCAGAAGGTTGAGTAACAATATGCAGCTTAATATATGTGGTAGAATCTTTCACATATTGTAGATCATTCACATTAAGAGTCAGAAGTGAGACAAAATGGGTAAGTGAGTGTGGGATGTCTGAGGAGAAAGCTGTTAAGTGTCAAGAGCAATTTGTTTAGTTCCAGTCTGGAGACAGTACCTGCTGTCATATTCTTTTAAAGCCTCACCTATTTTATGGTGTTCAGTATTCTCAGCTCCTGTTGGAATCATGGAAATTAAAGAAACCAAGATAAAGATGGCCTGCAGAGGTACCTGGGTAGCAAGTTTCTTTTTTGATTAAAATATCCTTCATCGGAGGCAGCTAATCTGCTTGATGAAATGTCTTGTCTTTTGAGGATTTCTGATTGAACACATGTTGTTTTGCATACTGCATTCCAGGATTTACTTGGAAACATAGTTGGCTCAGTTTTTTAACAGCTGTTTTTCCTGCTGGAGAAGATCTAGTTCCACACTGTCTCTTTGCATTCCCGTAGCACATGACAGTCATTTCAGGCTGGTATTTCCTACCTTAGACAATTCAACACAGTCATGAATAATAGAAGGAAAGATTGCTTCCTGAAAAAAACCAAACCAAACCAGAACTTTACCCTAAAAATTGCAAAAAACCCCACAGATTTTAATTTCACTATACAGCCAAGCTATAAAATAGCCTTCTAACTGACTTTTGGGATACATCTCTATGTAAAATGTTTACAGAAAACAGCTCGAATCATTTAGCTATCTCCAGCAAACCCCACTGGAAGTTTTGCTAGTCTTTGATGGAACAGACCAATTTATTATACTTCTGAAGAAGCTAAGAATATTCAGATTCGTACAGTTTTATGGATAACAGTGCAATCATCTTTAAACTGCAGCCCCTTCTACTGTGATTCTGTGGGAAGTCAGATGCCCCAGACTCCCTTTGAATCCCTTGAGAGTCTGATGTGGTAAATTCGGGGGTGAAGGTACATTTTAGCACCTTGTAAAATCAGGCCCAGAATTTCAAGCTGATACATACACTGTTCAACTTCTTAATCAAGTGACAGCTCTTGCCAAAGGACACCTACCTACAGTATGGCCTGTGGGCCACGCAGAGCTAGGAAACCCTTTTCCAAGTTTATTTCAAACTAATTGCACACCGAATCTGTCCTTTAAAGGAGAGAATGGTTTCAGAGGGCAGAAGGAAAAAAGGAAGATACCTCTGTTCCCCAGTAAAAGCCTCAGAACCCAAGAGGAATGTCTACTGATTGTTGTCTAAGAGATTGATGAGGGAGAACCACAGGCTTGATTCCTCACTTACCTGATATCATCACCTATGACATTGGACATAAAGCTAACAAAGCAGGTAGTTTCTTTCTTTCAGAGGGCTATCATGAGAGATGATGAGGAATAGTCAGAAGTCCACAGGACGAAGCCCACATACTTTTACGGCTAATCTGAAGGGTCTAACTTTATTAATGCCTTCAGTGAAAAAGTTGAGAAGTTGGCCTCTTAAGCCACAAAGTTGGTCCAGAAAGAGACACCACCATTGTTTTCATTAACTTTGTTCTGTAAATTGCTTAGATTTGTGCAGAACAGAAAGTCCTTCAGGCTGAGATAGATGTATGGATAGTGAAAACTTGAAGTCTAAAACATTTAATTGGCAGCTTTATTCCCAAGCATGCATTTGCACATGCTTTGTATTCATGTGTGGTCAGTATGCAAACTGAGGTTTAAGTTTATTTGCTGTTTTAAAGGCCAGATTTCCTCATTACATAGAATACTGCAAAAAAATGGGGGGGGGAAATGGGGTTTCTTTTTGAGATTGGATGTGATTTTTTACAACAAGAGGAGTACCAATGCAGCACGTGAGCTAGCAAGAACTCAGCGGGTGCCAGAAATAGCCCCTGGCTAATGAGCTTTGATTTCAGATGGTGGGCACATAGCCCGGCTGCATCTGCAGTGCGGACAGACCGTTCTCCCCTTAACCCCTTCCTTCAGGCTTCTCACCCCCATGGCCATCCTCTCCCACGGACCAAGGCACCCAGTGCCCTTACCTAACTCCTGCCCCCTCCACCCCACCCCAGTGGGTTGTTACCTGGGGCTTCTCGGAGAAAAGGCCGAGGATGACTGTATTTTCCCCAGAGGTTTCAGCTCCTCACAAGGGGGGTACGGCCCCTTTTCCTGCCCTGGGTGCTGGGAGGGGGCTGCAGGGCTCACGCTGAGGTGCTGGGGTGAGACTGGACGTCCCCACATTCACAGAAGTGGAGGGCCTCCTCCTGCCCCCAAATGGCCTCACAAAGGAGCTGGCACCATCCCGCCTGCTGTAAGGAGAGAAGGGGCCATGGCAGCTCCTCTGTGGAGAGGGAAGTGGCACAAGGCTGTTCGCTCCTCCAAGATGGCGCCCTGGCACAAGCCTGAGGCCACCCCTCCTCCAAGATGGCTCCCTGTGAGCCCCTCTTCAAGGAACAACAGGACCTCATGGGTGACCAGCAGCCCTCAGCTGGCAGGAAGGGTGAGTTTGGGGGGACACCAGCATCCATGCAGCCAGGGAGGGAGGCAGGGTGAGGGACTGGGGAGGCCAAGCACCATTGTGGTGTGGTGAGGGGGCCCCTGTTCTGCCCTGAGGGCCTTGCCGCACCATGCTGTGTGGTGTTTGGGGTTTAAGTGTTATGTTTAATGAAAAAGAGGTGCTTTATACAGTAAGTAGATACTCTTCTAGGGAAAAATGAGCTGAGAAAGACAAAAGAACTCCAAAGGAAAACTTTAAAGTCAATTTGAACGGGGATGTGGTAGGGCAGGAGGGAGGCTGCAAAGTGCTCCCTTGGGGCAGCGGCGGCAGCTCCTAACAAAAACTGCAGACTTCTGGCAGCAGCACAGCATCTCTGCAGGACTGCTTCCCTCGAGAGCTGCCAACCACCCTCCTCGCAGCCAGCTCTGGGTCAGGCAGCCATGCCCAGGGGGGCTGAAGATTTACTGGATCATCTGAACAAAAGAATAACTGCTCTGGGGACTTGGAGATTGTTTTTCTTAGCTCCCTCCCATAAATACTACAGGGTTGTCCATTAAAAGGGCAGTTGGGGAAAGGATCATCCAACTCTTCCAGATGCTGAAGAGTCGGGCTGGTAGGCCTGCTCCTAAGGCATCTGTGGTACAAACACTCTCCTCTTCTGCTGTTTTGCAAGATGGATAGAGGGGACTTTTGCCTGAAAAGGCTGAGGATCTGGAGTAGCAGAAGTCAGGTATGTGCAGGAGTGAGGCTGTGGACCTGCATTGACAAAGTGAATGAGAATAGGAAGTGTCCTCCCCCCTGGGACCCAACTGCCATTTCTTCTGCTCCTCAGTGACCCACACAGTGGGAAGGCAGGAGGGGCATGATCAAAGTGTCATGACCATTATCTTTCAGCAGTGGTTCCTGATGGTTATTCCCCCTCATCCTATCCCTACATGCCCTTGTAAAATGTTCCTCTGCAGCTTTCTTGTAGGCACCTTTAGGTACTGGAATGCTGCTATAAGGTCTTGTACAGTTTAGTTTATGATGCTGTTTGTCACCATGTTGACTGAGCCCACTAAAGTTCTTACATATTTTCCTTGCAAAAAAAGTAATTAGAATAAAAACATATTTCACAAATAGTATTTTTGATGGGAAGCAGTCTCTTGGAAAGCTTCTATGATACAGCCCAATATTCTAGTAATTTATTTCATTGTATACTGTAGTATTGGTCAGTCTTTCTTCTTGGGTTTGAGAACAGTTGTCTTAAAAGCTTAAACATACAGAGTTTTATATAATATGAATTTAGCCTTGTTTTTTCAAGATACTCCCTTGTCTAATGTGATTAACTTATGAAGGTCATTGTAACTGCTTCACTATGTTGCTAACATAAGAACAGTGAGTAAATTCCCTAAAGAAATCCATTTCATTTTGTGAGGAAAATACTGGTGTGCCCTGTAGCTCTGATTCATAGTGGTATTGTAAAGTCAGCCAGCTGTGAGATGTATGTGGAGGATGAATGATAAATGTGTTCTAATAATCCAGTATACAAAGTGTTTCCATAAAAATTCTTCAGTAGTATCCAAGGGCATTAAACAGTCCATCAATAAAGTCCTCCTTCAAATGGTTTTGAATCAGGCAAAGGCTGTTTCAATGCACAGTTAGACAGTCTGTCTCAAGTTTTCCCCATGGTAGTTCCAGAATCTGTTTTTAGCATATGATTATGATACTGCCGAGAACATTGCTTCTGATAAAAACTGAGATTGATTTGCAGTATTCTCAGCTCCAGTTGCTGAAATGAAATGAGTAAGTTTGAAATGAAGGTCTCATGGTTTTATTACTTGTGTGTTTGTTGACAGTAATCAAAGAAATTAGCTTTAAAACCTCTTTACTTAGGATATATCTTTTACACAGGATTAAAGTAACTTTGATTGATTACTTAAATAGTACTCCAGATCTCCCCTTCTTTGTGGTGGACTTCTGCTTTGGGTCTCTTTTATTCAAATGCAGTAGTGGGATAAAACTCAAAGCACTACTGATGTGCTGAAGAGAGGAGAGTTGCTACACTGAGAGACACCCTCATCATCCACAGCTTATAAGATTTAGCACTGGAAGACTCACTTTGATTGTTCCTTCTCTCTGTAAAGCAGGTAGGAAAAACCAAAGTGAATCTTCCAATGCCAAACCAGGCAGGAACAACTGAAGTGAGTCTTCCAGATTGTTCCCACCTGCTTTCAGACAGGAGACAAACAAAACGTCTGGGACACAAATAACCTCTTAAGACCTTTTGTGAAATTTACTCTGCAGAGCTGCAGATTACTTGCTCCGAAAAAACAGTCTGGAGCTGTACATCAGTCCTGTGCACTGCCCCAGTGAGAAAACAACTGAGAATGAGCAGTCACAGGGGAAATTCTCTCCATTAGAGAACTTTGAGCCTTTCTGAACTTTCTGCTGGAGCTAGCTCCAACCACAGTGCTGGCCTGATACATCCTGTCCACCCAGATATTTGGTTAGGAATGATTTCATGTCAGATAAATGCTTTTTTCTATTGAAAAACCCTGAGAAGATTGAATGATTTATTCTAAAACAAAGATCATACATTTCCTGAATAAACTCTAAATAAAATATGGACTATCCAAATCTCTGTACTTTGTTTTCAGCAAGAGTAATGAAATATTGAAGAACTATTTAAAATATTTAAAGAAGATGGAAGATCAGGGTTGAAAATACTCAGTTTGACTTAGTTCTGTCTAATCTCCACATGTTTTTAATAGCCTAGTGGTAAAACCCAATAAAACCACAAGAAGCAATGAAATCATAATGAAATATCTCAAGGTCAGTCTTGTTTTTCTTTTGGTTTTGCCATTTAGCCCATACACTATTTGTACCAGATGTAATGTGAGAGATCTGTGAACATAAAACACTTCTTGTTTTGCTTCCCCTGCTTTTTCCATCTTATTAAAATACCCTTCTTTAGGGTGAGGGGAAGCTAAAGCTATTATATCCTTATTAGGAAAGTTCAAAAGCAAGAATTAGCTACAGTAAGTTTCATGCAGTGGGTCAAATCCTGACTTTCAGCTTGTGTTGTGTACAGACACACATAAGTGTATGTTTCGTTCCTAAATGAAGCTCAGATACCTCTTTGTGATGAAAAATGACTTCTTTTAAAGCAACAGATGCAGAACTCTGTACCTTGCAGAAGAAAAACTCCTATGATGGAACCCGAAATGCAGAACTGTGATCTCCTGTGAGCACATTCGTAATTCCCAGTGGCATGGGAAGTCTAGGGTTCTGTAATGACTTAATTAAAAGCACTTCAGGAACAGTATTTGCTTGTTTTTTTGCTGGACTGATTGTGCTATGCTAGTTTGGAATGAAGAACAGCATGCCCTACCACTAAAAGTCTTTGAGGGAGTACAAATCAGTTTTCATCACATCACAAAGAGGAGAAGGAAAAAAGTAGTTCTATTAACTGCGTAGTCTGTTCCAATAGTTTTCAGTGAGTGAAGAAACAGCCAAGAATAAGATGTGTAGGGATGACCTATGAGTCACAGACATGGATACCTGCAGATCTGTCTTTAGTGACTGTCCACCAGCAGAAGCTCTGTCAGAGATGGCTTGCTCCCTCCCTACATCTGCAGCTATTCGTACCTTCTTATCTTGGAGCCAGCATGAAAAGGAAGTTTGATTTCTATTGCAGGAAAAGAAGTGATTAAACACTTCACTTTATGGAAGACTCACCATCTTGTCTTCCTGAAGCCTTCTTTATTCGTTCCCCAAAATACCACTCTCCCAGTAACAGATTGCTGTGATTTTACTCTGACAGCCTGTAAAATATCTAAAATATCTTGTGACACAAATCTGCCAAAACTCTCAGCTGTGCCAAATCCGTTCCCATCCATCATCTTCTAGGCTATGGAGATACAACTGTTGCTACTTGATAAATGATGGAATCTGAGGTTTTGTCACTTCAAACAGGAGCCTGGCAATTCCTGTGAATATTGTGAGTAGTGAAGCTGTGCTTCTAGAGAGATAGAAGTGGCTAATCCAAGGTAATCATATGTCTTATGTAACTGTCTCAGTCTTTAGCTGATTTATCCTTATCATGCAACACCCTGCTGAATGAGAAAACTGTTTTTTCTCTGTTTATAGATGGGAAGCAAACCCTGAGTTCTTGTGATCACTTGACCATGAGATCACATGAGAAGTCTGGGGCAGTGAATAATGAACTGAATTGAAACAGTGACCGCCCTTCCTGTTCTATTGATCTCATCTGTGGTTTTGTGAAACAAACCCTCTTATAAATTCCAGAAGTATCAATCAGTATGCTCCAAAGTAGTTGGTGAGGAATGTAATTTTGAGCATTTATTGCCGCGTTAGTTGTATGTGATATCAGAGGCTAAAGTGAGAAGTTTAATACCATGTATTATATGTATTAATACCATGTATTTAATTTGCAGCTCATAGTGAATGGATGCATTAAACTTGTCTATACTGGGGCCTCTCTTCCAAATGCAGCACAGCCAGATATTGTCCAGGCATGATTATTGCAAAAAAGATGTGCTCCCCACTTCAAGACAGGCAGCAGTAGCATCCCTGTAGGAAAACCTCACTGCTGTTTCTCCTCGCTGTATTTAGTCCTCAGCTGGAAGGCTGTGATCTCAGCCAGTTTAGTGCCTGGAGGGGAACAGCAGCAATTCCTCACTGCCACTGTGACTGTAATGAAAGATAGCTGTCTGGATGTGAAAACACCTGGTCGTTCAGCAGAGACACAGACACAGGAGTACTTGGCAGTGGGGCAAGATCAAAGGCAGCCTGAGTTTTCCAAATTCAATTCATTTCCCAGGTTACACATTTTGCTTGCACACATCAACCACCTTCTGCAAGTAGTTACCTCATTTTTATGGAAAGCATAGAAAGGACTGAGGTAATTTCCAAGATCATCCATCTGGCTTGAACATGGAGCTTTCCGTCTGCTTTGAAAATATTATGGATCAGTTTTCTATTGTTAAAAATGAACTGAAATTGATGTTTATTGTAGAATTGAAAGCAAGAGCTCATCAAATGGGGATGCCACAGAGTTACTGTATTTTCTAAGTGCTTCTCAATTGGCAGTATAGCATGGAGGGATTCTACAATTTAATGTTTCATCTAATTATTTAGATCATCATTTGTATGTTGGGATACATATTCAAGTGGCACAAATAAAGCTTAGCTACAAATAAGTAATTTAAGCTGCATCAATTAAGACTAGTTGGGAACATGAGCAACTCTATTAGTTCCATAAGGTTCCATATTTGGGTTGGCAACTAAAAGTTCTTGGGAGTTAGTGGGATGTGTAAGTGCTCTGGTTGTGTCTCTTTGTCTCAGCTCTAATTCTTGCACATGGATCTATTACAGCAATTCATTACTTCAAAACTTCCTTAGCATTGGCAGAATCCTCAAGAACCTACTTTAAGATATCTTTAAGGATGTTTTTATACCCCAACAATCTGCAGTGGATTCTTTCTTCTCAGTAGTATCTCTAGAGCAATGCAGCTGCAAAATAATCAGCATAAAACTTCTGTCTCTGATAAGTATGTGTTAATTTGGGTTACTTCCCAATGTATTTCTTCCATAGCTGTATACAATGTACCACTCTTCTTAATAATCTTTTCTCCCTCTTCAACGTTCTCCTCTAGTGTGTCTTAAGTATACTTTTATTGGCTAAGTTCCCTTTCTTTTTAGCAGGGGGAGGCAACTTCAAAATAATACTGAATGTTGCCAGTTATGAAATATGTTCTTTCCACATATACTTGAGATTATTCCATGCAAACTGTTGTAATTAGTGATTGATTGATTGACTGATCTTTTTCATATGAATGTTTTGAGACTATAAAGGTCACATGTTTGTTTTTATGCTCTGAAAGTAGGAGAAATATATTTACCAACACAAAGCTTGCACTCTAACTTGATAAGCAACAGCTTCATTATTTTTGTTGGAAGGAAGTGTGATTATAACTGGAGAACATGAACAGATCCATGCATGCAATTATCATATGGAAGCTTCTGCTAGCCTAATTGCACTGTGTGTCAAGCTGCTTGACAACGAACACTATGAGACACAAAAAATAGCTAACATAAAGGAAAACTTACCATCAAAATTATTTTACCTTCTGTGTTTGCCTCTCCCCAGTTAACAGCGGGGTCTTGTGTTCACAAGGACTGCTGTAGCAGTCAGATGCTCCAGTCAAGGTCACGCTTCACAAAGCAACATGTATTTACCAGAACAAAGCACTAAAGTGCTCTAGGCCTATAGTTAGCAGTATTTATACCACAAATAATAAAGTTAGGTGATAAACTGGACCATTGCCTTCCTCCCAGCTGAGTGGGAGACACATATTAGTATAAACCCTAAGGTTTAAAGATGTGAACAGTAGAATGTAAAGATCCCCAAACAACTGCATTTCAAATTTGCAAAGCAAAACTGGACATTCTTTGAGTAAGGTTTGAATGCAGAAGGCTAATTGAAAAACAGCCTGTTGATTCCATAAATATACACACTCACACATGAGACTTCCACGTTCCCTACTTGCCAAAGTGTAAAGGGCACACTCATGGTTTTCTTTGTTGTGCAGGACTTGCGTGGCACATCTGGCTGCTTCTTCTGGTCTTTGATGCTTTATCTCATCTGAAGTTCTCCTGGTTGAAGTCACAGCTTCTTAGTACTGGGGTTGGCTTAGACCTTTTGAGACATGACTAAGCTGAAGAGTGTCAGACTATGTAAGCTGTCTCAGAGAAGCAGACAAAAGGATTTACACTTTGTAGTTAGCCAAAGGTCATAGGTGGCTGGAGAAGGTGGTGGTGGTAAGGCTAGCAGAACTTTCTGCTTGGCAGACCGTGGCACCTTGGCACGATGTGTGGGCAAACTTATCCAAAACCATTTAGTTTGGAACTACTCATTCCAAATCTTGGATCTACTTGGCCTCTTTCTTCATAATTTTATCTATGCGAAGTTATTGTAAAGTGATGACTGGCAAGGTTTTACTATCAATTCACATAGTTAACTGTGAAGTAACTGACTGTATGAAGTTAAAAATTTATGTTTTCTTTGCTGGCAAAAGCATATGTGCTTACACTGTTCCATCCCAGGCTGCTTGTTCTTGTCCCTGTGTTACCCCTTCACTTGGGTTGACACAACTGCCTGTTACAACTGTACTGAAAACATATGTGAACTGGTTTGAATTAAAAGTACTTCTCATCTGATTCTTCATCTGGTTTCATAAATAACTGAGTCTGTGCGGCTGGGAGAGGAGAGTAGGAAATGCAGGGAGGAATGGACAGCTGGGAAAGGAGAAAGAGGACCTCCTGGAGCTGTCAGAGCTGCTGAGATGAAAGGATCAGATGCTGTGTTTGTCAGGTCATGCTTCTGCACATTCACAGAGGCACAGACCAGCCTCAGCTCTCTCATATCACCCATTTTAATGGCACTCTATAGAGCAGATCCATTACAGGACCTGTTATGGAGCAAATTGTTCTGACTTATTCCAGTTCTTCCCTATTCTTTTGTTCTGTATTTGTTGTTTTCACTCTAGGATCAAATAAAGTTACCATGTGTATTTTCTATTGAAAACATCATTTCTCAGGAACTGTAGGCAAATAAGATGTATGTTTGTTCTTTTTGGCTTTACCATTTGACATTTAAACTACCCATATAGACCCCTCTGAGGCAACTAATTAGTGCATGGCAAAAGAAATAGTCTGAACAGCAGCCCTCAGAGAAGAGGTAAATACTCACTTCCAAGGAAAATCATTAATAATGTGCATGAAGCACCTCTGCTTCTGGTGAGTGCAGAAATTGTCCTTTTTGACTGGGTTATTTTTGCTCTACAGATGAGAGAAGCATATTATAATACAAGGCACATGTTATCTGAAACTGATATTTCACAAGTAGCTAAATATAGTATGTCAAGTGTATTGGTATGAACTAGTATGTCATCTCTGGATTGAATCCCACCATTTGAAAAGGTCTCCTCACTTCTACTCCATTCTGGCACAGAACTAAGCAGACACTAATAGCAGAAGTCCACAGGCAGGCTGTTTTTAAATGGCAGGTTTATTAAAAATGTTCTCTATCACAAACATTGGAAACATACTCAGCAGATTTTATTGTAACTGAAAGATTCAGTAGACAGCGGAGAGGGAGTAACTGTCAATGTAGATCAACCACTGATTTATAAAACATACCAGGCCAGTTCCCACAGCAAGCTGCTCACAAAACCCCCATATTACTTCAGCATCCTCAGGTTCCAGTTTGTGTCCAGTCTGCTTTTAGGAGGAAGCATATGGTTCATGAGCTTGAGCTTTGTGTTTATACGTATTTACAGTAGAACAGCCTACAGATTACAGGAGAGGACACATTAGCACCAGTGCTTACGGATTAGGGCTCACACTGCCTCTGCCACTGCAGGTGCATGGTACTGACTCTACTGAAGAGTTAGGTTAAAAAAAGGTTAATAAATCTGGCACTTGGAAGGCAAACTGTGCTCTGTAGTGACCTAGGAATTCTGTGTGTTATGTAGCACGCTTGAATGCCTCTCTCTGAAGGCTGCCCATCAGAATTAACATGCTGTCTTGCAAAAATGCATGCTCTGCTTCACCTCTGCTTGAAGTGTTATTTAGTAATATATGTAACCCCTTGAGATCAGGAATCAGTGTGATTTTCTTCCTGCTGTTCTAAAACTAAGCACAAACTGTATTTAGCGAATATTGGACAAAACCTTTAGCAGTCATGGTGAAACAGCAAAAAATACATAAATCACATAGCAAAATATCTACATAAATACCGTGTTCATAATTACTGAGAGTCACAAAAAAAAAGGCTTTGGTTAGAAAACAAAAAGGGTCAAATAAAAAAACTTTAAAAAAAATAAGCCAAGGGAGTGTCAAATACTATATTGTAGTCAAATGAGTGCAGAATAAACCAGCAGTTGTCCATTAGTTATGGTTTTCAGTATTGAAATCTTCCACCTAAAGAAGCCCATGTCTTGTGCGAGCTATGTGCCTTTCCTGACGGTCACAGCTGGTCTGCTGTTCCAGTACAAACAGACTGGTGATAATCACACATTTTCCCACATTTTCCTGTTCAAGGCAAAAAGTCCTTCTTCCAGCTGTGAGGTAGAGATTGGTTATCAGGTCACTGGGGTATGAGATACCCCTGAGTGTAGCAGTTACACATTTGTTTCTAGTTCATTTATTTCAATAGTGCAGTGGTCTTTACTGTTGGATTTCTTAGTGTGATTCTCCACTGGACTTTCTTCTTGCTCCACTTGTACAGGTATGTGGTGCTGAAATGCTTTCACTGTTTCTGGTCCATGAGATGCATTCATGGTCTTCACACAGCCATTTCTCTGGTAAGCCACAATCTGATGGACGTTAATAGGCTTAGTTTCACAGATCAGTGGCACCTATGTGAAAAGCATTAAGATCTGGAATACTGCCCCAGTGTGCTGTATACAAAAGGAAAGGAATTTTTACTTTGAAAGCCTGTGGTCTGCTTTACATTCACCAGGATTATCTAGGGCCTCCACAGGCTTTCAGGACCTATTTCTCATATACACTAAAGCATCCTTGCACCATCTGGATAAAGTGAAGGTGTCTCTAAGTATTTAAAATAGCAAATTTTATCACAACTCTATTTTAACTTATAGTAATACTGCTTGCATCAGTAAAGCAATAAAAGTACAGTAGAGAAAGACTAGAATTTCAGGGCTAAGTTCAAGAGAGATGGGCTCACAATGACCAGTATGCTCAGCTTTGGGAGGAGCTTGCTCTTGAGTGCAATTACATGGACCAGTAAGTCATTTGCTGTTGCCTTCTGCCTTTCTTCTAACCCAATAAAGTAACACCTGTCTTTTCAGTTTGCACTGTTTCAAAAGAAATAAAGGGGATTTTATTGACTGATTCATAAGTTAAATACTGAAGTGTTCTTTAAATCAAACCAGAAGTTCTGATGGGGAAAATAAGACGTAAATACTGGCAGAGAAACAAGGTGGGCTTGCAGCTGAGAAAATTTGGCCTTTGGGTATACATTACTAAGTCCACGTATTATGCAGCCAAAATATAAGGCAGATTAATGGTATATTTTAACACAAATATAGAGCATGAGGCAAAGAAAAATCTCATTGCAGATGACTAAATAATCCCTTAGGAGGGATTTTATATTCTTGAAACATCTCTTTTTGAGTTCTTAGTGAGTTCTAAATACAGCAATGAAATGTCAGGAGGCCTGTGTTATGCAGGAACTCAGACCACACTTCTGGCTTTGTAATATACCTTACCATTAGGTTGGGTGTTTGTTTTTTGTAGTTAGCTATGTGTGTAGCCCACATATTCAGGCCTAATCCTGTCATCAGTAATTACTGCAGGTGCTAAGTACCTCAGAGTATAAGGTCTGTCTTTCTGTATAAAGCTTGAAAGAGCAGGAATTTTAAATGCATATTGCAGGAAGGCATGAGAATGGAATTTACCAAAAAGACTGCCTGTAAAATAGGAGAAATAATAATAACAGAAATAAAACTTTGCTATTAATCCTATTGTTCTTTGTAGAATACTACAAGTGATGCACAGAACTGAAACATGTCTTGTGAAAATCACTCCTCGTGAAGAAACATTTCTGTCTTTGTGGGAGAAAGGTAGTTATGCTATGAGCTGACATGGTTGGAGATTAGCACCTCCAAGAATGATGGGCTTGTGGAATTAGGAATGTTCTTTGGCAAGGATTTGAAGGAAGATGATGAGAAGGAGTTCCTGGTGTAAGGAAAGACTGAATGATGCATGCCAAGGAGGAAGGAAAAAAAACATAGGACTAGAAGGAGGCAGGGGCAAATGTGTGTGGTGTATGGAATAAGACAGAAAAGGAAAAACAAACATGTAAGGAGGGGCTTGTATTAAGTATAGAAGGCATGAAGATGCCTGAGAATGAAGTCTAGAATGGAGCAATGTGCTTGTGCTAGTTCAGAAAAGAAATCATTGCAGTGGTGCCTTCAGATCATGCTAACACAGAGGCTTGAAACACCCACGGTTGTTGCTTTTGTTGTGAGCTTACTGATAATGCATACACATGCTCATGGGTAACTTTACCTCCCCCTATACACAAACACTCAAAGATTATTTGTCACCCTGCTCTGTTGCTCGTCACATTTTCAGAAGCAGGATGACTTACTGGCCAGTCAGGACTTGGCTACTGAGTGCAGGACTCAAGTTCCAGCCTCTCGTGCATTTGCAGGACAGTGCAGCTGCTTCTGCTCCCAGCCCTGTGTGCCAGACACAGCTGGCTGGCAAGCTCTGAGCATGAGTGGCTTTTGTGCATGACCTCATGCAAAAGGACCCTTCCACCACATCTGGCTGAGCAGCACATTGCCCAATTCTGTTCTTTCTCGGAAACACCCATTATAAACTAGATGAAACAACTATGGGAGGCTGAGAGCTCACAGGTTCTTTGCCGTAACACGGCACACACTGGCACACCCCAGCTCATAGCGCTGTTACCTCATCACCGTCCTTGATAAACTCCTTCCGGCAGATGTGGGCCATGATCCCAGCAGCCAGTGCATCTCCCAGGACATTGATCATTGTTCTAAACCTGTCACTGGAAAATGAAATAGTAATGGTAAGTTATTGGCTCTTTGGGTACATTCCTAAGCCTGCATCACTTCACTGCAGTAATTACAGCTGAAGGCCAGTTTCACTGATTCTATGAGCTAACAAGGTTAGAAGTGGCAGTAAGGAGTTTGGCACAGGGCAGCCACTAGTTACTGAGCTGCTCAGTTGGGTCTTCCAGCCTTTCCTGGATGTGCTGTGCTGTCACAGTGTGCTGTGCTGCCATGTACTTTAATTTGTAACTGAGCTAACCAGAGCAGCTCTGCCTCCCTGTATGTGCAAGTTGATTCAGTGCTAAAAAGGTTTAGCAGAGCAGATCAAGACTGCACTTATGGCTGAGGTTTTGTGTTAAGGTCCAGTATTATGGCCTGATTTGGAGGCTGGTTCTTGCAAATATCCTAATTCAACAAAAGTAGAGGGCATCCAGTACGAACAGTGCCTTCTATTAGTTATCAAGGTCTCAATCTCAGCAACTGATGTGCTAGTTAAGAAGAATATTGTATTGGTAGAATGTGCAGAATACAATCAAAATGATTCAGAAGATTGCTAAATAACTCCACTCACAAACTAACCAGGCACTCACTGTGTTTAAATCATGTTAGTTTCTGAGAAAGCTGTGGTTGCTATGGCTACCAGCGGCTCTGAAAGCTTCTTCATTTTCAGTTATCATCTTTTCCAACTTCAATTTAATATGCTTGACAGTACTCTATATATATAATTTTCCTATTTTTGATTTATTACTTGATGGGATCATTTCTTCCCTGTTTACACCTCTACCCACCGCCTAAAAATTAAGTCTATTAAAAAACAGCCTGTAAGTACACAAAAGAAAGTGGTTGTCATTGGCAAATGTTACACTTGAAGCAGCTTGGAATCTATTAGTTAAAACTGACGAGCTTTCAAATAGAGTATCTAGCTTCTAAGTCTGAAATATAGCATGTCTTTTCCAAGAAAAACATACACATCTGAAAACTGTGTCACATTAGTAACTTAATTTATAAATGTGGGTTATAAAATGGAGGTTCAGAAATCTCCAGATGTTTGGCTTATTAAAGTCAGTGATAGTCCAATATCAACACTGCCACATTTCTGATCCTGTATCTTAAGGCAGTAAAGAATTGAAACTCTGTGCTGATTCTTTTTCAGATATTTTAGGCATCTGCTCTGTGCATGCAAATGTTGATGCAGTTACTTTGCCTCACTAGCATGAAAGCTTCTGCATGAAAGGTTATTTGTGTGTGCAGTTACCCAAATTGGCCATGCAATTGCAAGTAACTTCAGCAATAATATTCCACAGCCTACACCTGGATGTGGTTGTTTGCTCCAGGACACAGTCCTACGCTTGTTTGCTGAATCCATTTTTCTAATTCCTGCTGTTCTGATTTTGGGTTTTGCCTTGAGGAAAATTCCCACAAGAATATATTAAGAGGGGAAAAATACTGTTGCAGCACATACTGATGGATGTTCCTGCTACACATGGACTTTTCTTTTTCTTTGGTTGATTATCAAATTTTGATTCTTGGAAAGATATTCTGAGTCGTTAATTTTGGATTGTGCAAAGAGTCAGCTGTGGTAGAGAAGTCGTATGAGCAGAACTGAAGAGTTTGCATTCCCTTGTGGGCCCTGATTAGCATCTCTTTTGAAGATAGGATTTTTCTGATGAAACAGGGCACCACACTGTAAATCTGAAACAAATGAATTGCCTGGCACATTGTTTGACCAGTTCTATTCAATGTTTCTGTGTACAGAGTAGTCTGCACTACACATGAGTAGAACCACGCTGCACACCACTGAAATTTCTACACCAAGAGGCTAACCTGCTGCTAGTGTTTTTTTTAGTGCAAACACAGGAGTCAGGTGTTGCAGTGGAAGTTTAGCCTTAGATGATATTAATTAAGATGCAAAACTTTTACCTTGTGTTTACTGCATTAGATGAGAAATGTTTTGATATTCTTCTTTATGTCTCTAAGTACTAGCTGTAGGTATGAATTTCACATATATGTTATAGCTACCTAAATGCATGGTAATACCTGCAAGGCATTGTAATGGTATTTCAGTCTCATGAGATCACCTAACCAGCCTTCTTTAAGCATTCTTCATACGCCAGTACTTTCAAAACTAATACTGAAAATATTCACCATGTCAACCATGTTGACACTTTGCATCTGCAGGCTTTTGAAACCACCAAGTGCAGAAATACAGAAATACACTTTTTGTATGAAAGGTCATCTGCAAAAGACAGAAAATTGTGTCTGTTCCTCACTCGCTTTTTAATACCATCTGGAACTAGAGCCTGAAAAAGTGTTTTGTCTGTTGTTTTGAAAAGTTTTGTAAGACAAAAAGAACCCTAATTCCCATATACGCTGGAAGCCTTCCTGGAAAAACAACGAAATGTTGATTTTGCAAGAGCTGGGCGAAAACTGAGCAATATAGAGGGAAAAGGCTTTTGTAATGCCACTTAAAATACTTTAATTTTATTGTGCTTCATTAACTATCGAGTTTCAGTGAGTAGTGTGAGGCAACCATGACCATGACACTGGGTTGGAACTGGATGACTTTAAGGTCCTTTCCAACCCAAATCATTCTATGATTCTATGAACTGCCATTCCAAAATTTAGGTGTCCATGGCAGATATTATTTATCCTTCACAGAAGAATATTCCTGATACTCCTAAAATAAAACGCGACCAGCGGGTCGAAGGAGGTGATCCTGCCCCTCTACTCTGCTCTCGTGAGACCTCACTTGGAGTATTGTGTGCAGT
>WYDI02032715.1:0-12605 GCA_009867235.2 Psittacus erithacus | reverse complement strand
CAGGGGCTTGGAGCAAGCTGCTCCAGTGGAAGGTGTCCCTGCCCATGGCAGGGGTTGGAGCTGGAGGAGCTTTGAGGCCCTTTCAACACAAACCATTCTATGATAATCCCATCCTGAGCTACCCAGAAGAGGAAAGAGCAGCAGCGTCCTCTCCTACAATGAACACGTCAGGACCTACTCTCCTCTTACAGGGAAAGATGCTTAATGCAGACCAGAATTGAGGTCTGAGAGCATTCAAGGAGTGGAAACGCTTTCATGCTGGCATATCCCAGCTCTAGAGTCACACCGGTGTGGGACTTATTTTACACAAAAGCCTTGCATATTGAACAAAATGCCCATGTCTTTGGAAGGAAACACCAAAAAATCACCCGATTAGCACAGTGCGTACCCCCCGCACATCGCCCTGGAACAAGTCTCATACATAAAGTATTTTCTTCAGCCTTAAAGATGACCCTTGCCACAGACACCTTCACTGTATGCTGCTGCTGAAAATCACTGCTGACATCTATACTTGAACAGAAAATGCAATTTACAACTAATGTACTTCCAGATGAAAGAAATCTAGTTATCTTTTATGAAAGCAATTATTTAAGCTACCAGAAATAGAACAAAGCAGCAACATGTTTGACAACTGACATGCCCAAAAACAGATGAAAAAGAAAGCGGATAATACCTTTTTCCCCCCCATCAGCCTACGTTAAACAGAAGCAAGAGGAAGGAGAGGGAGAAAGCCCTCCAACTAAACGGGCATAAATTAAACTGACACGTTCAATATCATCTGCATCAGGAGTACAGCGCTTTAACTGACAAACAATTCAAGCTATGCAAGAGCTCTTCCTACTTCCCTGGTGCTCCGAAAAGCACATTAATACCAGGACTGCAAAAAACCACTGCGACGTTCCCTATCCAGTAGCTTAGCAACTGTTTTTATTTCTTAAGGCTCGTCTGAGAAAGAGGGGCAAGAGGGGGATGAAGCAGCACAGGGGAAGCAAATGTCACATTTAGTTTCTTCCCGAGTGGCTGACAAGAGGGGCTAAGGACACGCAGTCATCACAGCCAGGAAGGATGCCGTGCTCATGGAAGGGTTGGGAATCGGCAGGTAGCAATCCCAGCCCAACAGCTCTGCTGCTTTCCCTGTCCTCGAAGGCATGGAGAAATCTCACCATGCCTACAGCACAGCCAAAGTAGAACAAATGCATTATTTATCACCAGGAAAAAAAGAGATTCTCTGAGACTCCTTCCTCCCTGTAACTCTCCAGTTCTTTGGCCACATCAAAATTCCTCATGCCTGCTTGAGAGGGAAAGAAAAGCCCAGCTAACAAAAGCCAGCCCAGGCCCAGCAAGGCTCTGCAGCCTCAGTGCCGAGGGATGCCAGGCTTGCCGCCAGCACTGCAGCCCACAACCACCCCATCTCACTTCCAGAGTGATATATGTGACCCCCAGGATACTTCACCTGAACAGCTGTAATAAAGTACACGGGAATATTAACTAAGCTGTAAAAATCTATAAAAAACCTGCTTTACAAGAGATATTTACCTATGAATCAGCACTTGGGTTAATTCATTATTCAGGAAGGCTTGTTATTTACAGTGTATTACAGCTTTGTAAATTATTTATATGTGCTTGTCTCTGTCTGTGCATGATTTTTCCCTTAAGAGACAAGAAATGTTTATTATCTCCCACACAGGGAGGTTGTTTCAGTCAGAGGTAGGATATTAAAGCATCTGATGCTCCACTCCAGCTTTCTTCTCAGCTACATCCTGTTGTGCCGTGGCGTATGGATGCAAACACAGTGAGCACGGGGATCCGAGGGAAATCCACCCCACTGTCTGGGAGCCTTCAATTCAAAAAACACACCTTCTTTGCACCATGTAGGCGAGAATCCGTTTAGACAGCAGCTACCCCAGGGCCACTGCAAGCTGCAGCTCCGGGACGAAAACCAAGTTTAAATTGTGCTTCTTATTGAAATGTGAATACCCGCCATCAAATCAATTCCGAATGGGGAACTTTTTGGCTGCTCGTAAGTTATGCAATATATATAATATATATAATGTTATGAGGGTGCTGAGGCGCTGGCACAGGGTGCCCAGAGAAGCTGTGGCTGCCCCATCCATGGCAGTGTTCAAGGCCAGGTTGGACACAGGGGCTTGGAGCAAGCTGCTCCAGTGGAAGGTGCCCCTGCCCGTGGCAGGGGCTGAAGCTGGAGGAGCTTTGAGGTCCCTTCCAACAGAAATCAGCCTAAGATTCTATGGTGCTAATTGTAGGTCAGGTTTTAAAGTCTGCTGCCTAACTGACAAGTACATGAATTCTATGTAGCAGACACCAAGAAAACCATCAGAGGAGCCTGGTCTCCATCCCTGCAGGCAGAGGGCTGGACCATCAAACACACACGCCCCTCAGCCCCATCTAGGGCCAGACATTTTGGGCACAGGGCACAGCAGACACAGAAAGGGCCACACAAACTGTGAGCCCATGGGGCATCTCTAATGGTGATGGAAATCAAAGGTCAAATTTGCTCAACCAAACTGCAGGAGGACCAGGACTTGGCAGCTCTCAGGAGCAAGAGGTGCCTTTTCAGACCTGCCACGGGCTCGCATTGGCCTAACATCACTGCTGCCTGCAAAGTGCCCATGTCAGGGTGGAAAATTAAGCCATAAAAGGAAATGACTGAAGCCCTGTTTAACCTGATTAAATATTAAAAAAGCTTCTATGTAAAGTCAGCATTAAATCATTAATCACATTACCAGGTTTTTGAATACTATTGGCAATGTCAGGCTTACTGTCAAGCCACATCAGCGCAGAACTAGTTGTCTTATTCCCACAGAAGTTAACCCCAATTCTGACCTCAAAGTCACAGAGCTATTGTTTCCTTTTTACAGTATACAGATTGTGTAAAGTTAATGAAACTGTTTAGAGATAGGATGAAAACATAACATTTGCCCTTTTGAATGAACTTAATGCATTTCCTCCTGTATCAGAAACCACAGCAGCCCAGAGACGGTCAGTTCTTCACTCTCACAACCAGAGCTCCTGCCTTTCAGTCTTAAAGAACATTGGTTTGTCACCTTGCCCTTAGTAAAAGCTCAAAATGCAGTTGGATTTTACACATTTTGATGATGGTGTCTCCATAACTGACTCTGCAAGATAACAAAGATTATTATTAACGTGAGGTTGCTTTTCCCCCAGCTGCCCAAAAGTGAATTTATTAGCAATACTTTCAGAGGCTAAAAGCCTGCACTTAATCTGGGAAACAAATGTCTCAGTGGGGCTCCTCCATGAATGCAATAACTGCAAGTTTTAGTATATGAAATATAATGAGAAAGTGTCTTTGTTAGAGGTTTGGTGACTAAAGTTTTACATCACTGAAGCCACTGACTTGGACCACGAAGGTGATTTCTGCAGGCAGGAGCTCAGCAGAGGCACCCTGCAGGGATGTACCACGCTAAACCCAGGCTTTTAAAACAGCTTCACCCTCTCACACTTAAAAACTACCTGGAATTAGCTAAAGCAGGGAACTTGTCTGGGTTTTCTTGCTTATGAACAATGAAACCACAGAACCATGGAATGGTTTGTGTTGAAAGGGACCTGCCTAAGAGCTCATCTCAGTCTCCCCTCAGGCAGGTTAAAGCCATTCCCCTTGGCCTGTCCCTACAGGCCCTTGGCCAAAGCCCCTCTCCAGGTTTCTTGCAGCCCTTTTAGGCACTGGCGCTGCTCTGAGGTCTCCCCTTAAGGAACCTTCTCTTGTCCAGGCTGCCCCAGCCCAGCTCTCTCAGGTTTACGAATCCACTACTCAGATTTACAGCAGCACAGCACGAACAGGCCATCAGTCCAAATTACTCACGTTCTAAACTTTCTCATTAGCAGAGCATCCTATCACAAAGGAGAGTATTTCTGGTGTGCATCTGATACACTTCACATAATTATATTTCAATTGAGCTTTGAAAATGCTATTTTGTGCACAGTAATCGCATTCCAGTTTCTTTCCAAAGAGGGTTTGAGACAAAGTTGCAAGGAAAACAACAGTAATTAATATATCAAGAACACTGCAAATCCTAACACACATATAGATCTATAGAACATCCTATGTATGCACAGACCCTGAGTATTTCCCAGCTAAGAAGGAAGGAACACCAAACCCAATGCAACCCAGCCACTCTTCCATATTCTATGGCTGTCAGCCCACGAAAATCACTTTAATAAATAAAAATGCAAAAACCCCAAGATTCAGTCAATCACTTAAATTGGGGCTGTTGCCTGCTGATCTAAACCATGGCTAAACCCAGTGGTTTAAGCCAAGCCTAACACAGGTAAGAGGCCTGATGCGAGCCTGCCCATCATAGCTGTACTTTCCTCACCTGATTGTTTCTAAGCAAAAAGGGTGAAATCCTGACTCTGCAGGAGTTGGTGGGATTGTTGCCATCCTTTTCCTGCCCACTGCTCAAGGACTGCCTGGGAAGCTGGTGACCCAGCCTCAAGCCATACCCAGATCCCAGCCAGAAAGAACACAGTTCCCATGGCAAGGAGATGGCTTAAGCTAAAGATGCCACAGCCAGCCACAGCCTTTGTGGTGGATGAGGAAGAGGTGAAGCTGCCCACAGCTCCCTGTGGATGCACAAGAACTCCCCCAAATGCAGAACCAACCGCACACCTCGTGCCTACCTCAAGCACCCAAAACGAAGCTGCCCCCCAGACATTGCTGTGTGCCTGCTCACAACAGCTCCAAAGCCTGGAGCCAGGCACCACAGCAGAGGGCTTTTTGTGCCAACTGCTTCGCTGCCTGTTAATGACACTCCTAAGCGAAGGAGGGAACTAAAACAGCACTCTTCTTTCTGCCTTCCCTGCCCTCACCTACCCCTCCATGTGTAACACCCGCTCCTTGCAGCTCCCTTGGGATCTGTTTTGGCTTTAATCTCCGGGTGGGCTCTGGTTTCCCACTATACCAGGAATCAGCTGTCCTCGGAGCAACCCTGGTTTCCCAGCTGTGTGTATTGATTGGGTATCTGCAGTGCAGAAGACTCTGTAAGCAAACAGAGAGCGATGCCAGCTCTTCCCCCTGCAATCTGGTCCCTATTAATTTAAAATTATTTGAAAACTCCAATGAAATATTGAATTAAACTGTAATTGCAGGGGTTGGGAAAGGTGGTGGCACTAAAGCTCTTAGGAAGCTGCTTCATCTACATGACATTTTGGCAGCATTTACTGCCAGCTATGCAATTTAAGCTGATAGCCAAAGGGAGGGAGACTCCAAAGCTGCACATTTTGGAGCATCACCCCACGTTGTAAAATAGCCATGCAGAGCCAGGACACCTCAACACACCAGCCTGAAGCCTTCCCTGTATCTCAAGACACTTCATATAAAGGAAGAAGCACTCCAACAGCAGCAAAAGCCAGTATAAAACCAAAACCTGCTCTCGGCTGGTTTCAGAGGGCCACCTCAGAGCCAAAACACGCCATCTTCTTGCTGTGCCCCTGTGGACACGCTTTAGTGAGCATCTCTCTCTGGGGAATGGTGTGCCATAGCCACACTGTCCCAGCTCCACTGTCTTCCTCCTGCATTGACTCCCCTCCTGGTTCACCACCCAGCCGCGGCGGGGAAAGCAGTGGAGCAGAGGCAGCTTCAGCTGGTTGAGAGAAATGCTCTTTAAGGCATGGTCTGAAGCAGCGTGGGCAGTCACTGAGTTAGATCCATGTTCTCCTGCTCCTATTTCATATTCATCATCATCATCCAGCAGCAGCCACCAACGCGCTCCCCCTGCTCTCCCGGAGCTCAGCCGTGCACAGCCGCCCTGCTCCCTGCTGCCACACAGCATTTCCCAGTCCTGGGCTGTGTTCAGTCCCCTCTGCACCCCTCTGCTTCCCAGGCAATCCTTGACAGAAGTTTTAAGACGGTTCTAAGGGAGCACGGCTGCAGGAACAGCCCCACACCATGGCCCTGCATCCCTTTTCTTACTGCTCATCACGGCTCTGCATCTCCATGGGGTACCATGGCGTTAAAGATACTGCATCTATGTCTCATCCTGCACGTGCCGCAGCAAGAGTTAGTAACGTGACAGCAAATGTACCAGGTAGGATGTCCAGCCCTAGTTTGGGAACGCAGAGCATTTCTGACCTCCCCAGCACCCATCTGCTGCTTCACATCAGCACAGACAACACCTAGCACAGAGGCCCCAGAGCTTTCACACACCCACCGTCGGCTGTTCATATAAATAGACTGGCTTGCTCCAGAGACACTGCATCTCACAGCAGCTCCAAGTAACTCAATATCCTCCCACTGTGCCACCAGCCTCTCCCTCAGACACCCAGATAAAGATCCCTCGTCAAGAATCCTTTAAAAACCCAATCCCACCGCTCCAGCAGAGCAGAGCAAGTTTTAAGTCATCAGATCTCAAGTTTCAACCAGGATGTTCTGCCCACAGCTCAATCCTGGCATCTGCACTGCTAAACCGGGACATGTGGGACCAGCCAGACTCCTGCGCCGCTTAACCACGTCCCTAAATAAAGCCTCATCACCAACCAGCATCTCACTGTGACACATAGTCCTGTCAAGCAGAGGGGCCAAGGAAGCACTGCTACAGGCTTGCCCTGCTCCCAAACCCCATCCCTGTGCACCCACTAAGAACTGACCCGAAGATGGGCACTGGGGCTCAACCCACTCGGGATCCCTGGTTATGGGGACAAGTCTCATGCATGCTGTTTCTCCACCATGAGCAAAATGGGTTGGCCACAACTTGTCTTTCATGCACATCTCCCAGAAACACTGTGGCTGCTGGTTTATTCAGCCTCAAGGAATGCAAAGCCATTGGCCAAACACATGGTAATCCTGAACAGCTAAACATACTAAACCCTGTATCTCTTCCGGAAAAAGCAGATCCAGAATCCAAACCAACCAATGTCTATCAAGCCCCTAAACAACATGGGCTCCCCTCTCAGCCCCTAGCTCTCCACCAGCCTAAGAAGGATGCAGAAGCCCTCACAGAGAGGAATCTTTATTTATAGCCATAGATTAGCATAGAGGAGTTCACTGCACACCAAGCCCCCGTGAGACAGAATCCGAGGCGACACCAGCCACAGACAGTTATTGATTACGAGTCAAAATGAAGAACGATCTGTTTTGAACCAAACAACTTTATTACAGTCTTTGCTACCAAGACACTGTGGCTTCAGTGAGCAAATCTCCAGACTATCTGTCAAAGGCAACGCCAGCATATTATTCAATGGGGTTATTCAAGTGACCTTAAAGCAACTGTAAGGACCTCCGGTATTTGTGGAGGTCAAAGAATGTCTTCATACATTCTGAAGACATATAGTAGATATACAGCACCGTGTCAAAGGATGAAATATGGTTTTTTCCTTTTTCTAACTAAAGTCTCTTAGATCATTTAGTCATCAAGAACATGGGAGCTTTTAGTTCAGAACACTGAGACACCGGGAGCCCCACTGAAATGTCTGTGCTTTCTACACTCACAAAGACGTTACCCAGCTTCATGGCAAATGCCTTCCAGGGCCCAGTATCCTCTCAGCCTCCAAAGCTGGTTATTTCACCTGGGCAGGCAGTACCATCAGTTTCATCCCAGCAGCATTTCCCACGGCAGAGGCAGGTGAGCTGCCTTCATCCCTTCATCCTCCCAAGGAACCAACAAAGGGTGCAAGTATAACCTACCCCACAAAGGGAAAGCGGCGCAGCTAACCTACCTTACAGCAGCACACTTGCATCTACTTCTTTCTGGCTCCAGTTACCTGGCAATTTGGTATTGAAACCAGACTACAATTAGAGCTCAGAGCTCTGACCTGCTGATGCATGAACCTCACACACAGGACCTACAGGGACGAAGCTTCTCGCTTAACATTCCCTGTATCAAGTTCTTCACTTGTGATCTTTACCCGAACTAATTTGATAATTCAATTCTTCTTCTTTGTTTGTTTCTCCCTAACATTGATTTTTGCTTCCTCACTCGTGACTGAGCATGTTTAAAAGAAACAAGAAAGATAAAATAACAATCCATCAGCCACCCTATTGTTTTGTTCCTGCAGTTCCCAACTGGAACATCCTCCTCCTCCGGCTACCCGCCACAGAAAAGCAGATGGCATCCTTCAAACCAAATTAAAATACATAAAAGCGTGTTAACTTTTTTATGCCTTATGATGATCATAAGGCATACGATCATTATGATCATTATGATGATCATTATGATTTTGATTTAAAAGTGTGAAAACAATACCAGACCCAAAGTAGTAGAAAGTGCATCATGGGAAAAGGATTAACAAACATCCTTCTACTTCTGCAGTGAATGCAGACTCCACTAAGGGTTTGGAAGCCTACAGTCTTAATAGGACTGAGGTTGGCCAGGGTTTGGGAAGAGATTCTCCTTTAGCAGCAGACACGGAGGGCACACGGAATCAAGCACTCGGTGAGGGGTACTGAATGTGTATTAAAACACCTATTTGGCTAGTTTACCAACACAGCAGCCAGCACTGTACACAACGAACACATGGACAGACAGTGGCACTTTCACCCCTTCAGGATGCTGAAAGAGAGAGGCACGGGTGGGTACAGGAGGAAGGGATCAAGCGAGAAACCTCTCCAGTCCAGCCACGAAACTCATCCCTTCCTGAAGCCTCCTCATCTGTAACACCAATGTCACCAAAGGCGCATTCGTGTGCCTGGGCGTACATGGACCTCAGGCTGCAGATGTCCATCCCACTCCAGAAGCCATCGCATCAGACGCTGCAGACCCTTGCTTGCAGCCCAACCATGTCTCACACAACAAGAGACTGAAGCCTGGGAAAGAGGCGCTGTTTGCTCTTGTTTTTGCAGTAAAGGGGAAGTGGAGAAAGGAAAGACTCAAAGTCGCTGCAAAGGCACATCTGAGACCGCAGCTCTGCGCAGAGATGTTGCGATACGCGGAAAGCAGCTGAACTCACTTCTGAAAGCTTTTTTTCCTCCTCCTGAAGGCTCTGTTGCTATCCTGGCAAAGCAATACCCTTGTCAGTCAGTGGCTAACCTTGTCAAGGGGAAGAAAAGGCTGGGAAGTGACAGGTTTGACAGCCTGTCGGATGCCTGGTGCTCTGCTCTCCTCCTGATCTGATCACTATCAAACATTAAACCACTGTTCCTCCACACAGGAGCGCAACTTGATGCTTGCAAGCCTCAGCCAAGAAAGATAGCGAGGCTGGTGAGCTGCCAAGATCCTTGCTTTGTCCCTTCCTTGCATGTTCTAGACTCCCCTTTTATGATCCCATCACTGAGTGTGTCACATCAGGAGCAATCCCACAGGAGTCCCAAACAGGTCACCGAAATTGCCACTGGATTTCAGGAAAATGGGAACTCGAGGTGGGCGATGGAGCTGTAAGGTCAGGAAGGAGCGACACGGGTGACAATGGAACAACCCAGCTTGTGAATCAAATCCCACACTTGGACAAACCCCAGATGGACCAAAACCTCCCCGAACCCCTCAGGAAAGCAAACCAGCCTGCTTCCATGCCACACATCCTGCAACCCCCAGCACACGGCACATCATTCACCCAGTCTTCAGACACTCGCTGAATGAGATCATCCAAACATAAGGACTTCCTTTCTCTGCCTTCAAAAGGAGACAGAAGATTTGAATTCATCTCCTCCCTCTGCACACAAAACCTCTCCTTTTCCTGAGCAGCTTTCAGGATTCACAAGCAGCAGCGCTGCCTGTAAAACCCTGCTCTTTAATTCCACCGACACTGCAAGAGTCGAAGGCTGAACAGTCAGGAGGAAAAAGCATCTTGCAATTAGGAGCTCTGCCTCAGCTAAGCGGAACTGGAGCTGTAGCGTGTGTTTGAAGAGGCCATTTAGTCAACAGATGCCAAGGACAGACTCCGAGCAGCTCTTACATTGTTCTTCCATAGTGTTCATATTTAACTTATGGCAAGAAGGTCTCTCAGGAATACTTCCCAGTGGGCTTAAATCAAAACTTGCCTCTGGTTAACTTGTTTCACGAAGGCCTTCTCAGCACCAGAAGCAAGATGCCTGCTGCAAAGCCCAGCTGCGTCTGTCAGTGATGCCATCCAACAGGCAAGTTGACTTAAGCAAAAGGCAACTCTGGGGCTTTCTCGAGTCAGAAGAGGCTTCACAACCGTCTCTGTTAAATGGAACTGCAAACACAAAGCAGGCAGGGGAATACCCCCCCAGAAAACAGTCCTCAAGTTGTGCCATGCAGATAATAGGAGGCGCAACTGGACTCGCACAGCACTCAAAGTATGGTCCTGCACAGCCCACCTTAACAGATCTGATGTGGGGCAGCAGGTCAATCACTTGCTGTCTGTTCAGGTACTACTGTGCCCCCAAAGCACCGAGGGGCTGGGCACAGGGCTGCAGCATCCGCAGGGCAGGAGGGAAGGCTGCTCTGCTCTCAGGCACTGGCAGGTAATGAGAAGTGATGGGTTCTGAAGCACAGCGACCTGTCGAGCGGGAGCAGCGGTGCTGCTGCATGACAGCACAGGACAGCAAGGCTCGCTCTGCAGGGAGCTGTCAGCCTTTAGGTAAGACCAAACAATCAAACTCAAAATACCAGACAAGCTTTCAGGAATACAGAAACCCTTTTGCGGGTCTTTGTAGCTTGCTTGCCTGAAAACTTGCCTGTTGGATTCCTCCCCTCGCCTCCTATTTCTACTCCCAAACTGAACACAAGATTTCCAAATGCATTCATCTCTACCTGCCATTCCAACACCTGGGATACTGAAGCCCAGGACATCGCTCACATGCAGTAGGATGAAGCTGCCTCCTGCTCCTCTGCTCTACAGCCTCTTCCCCACTGCCAGTGCTGCACGTGGATGCACAGAGATGCCACACCACAGCCCTTGCACACCCGCTGCGTTTTGCTGGTTTGAATAGAGACAAAACAAGCTCGAGCAAAGTTCAAATCCACGTAAAGGTTTTGGGGAAAAATGGTAACAGTAAGATGGTTTTTCTCTTTAAAAACCCCAAATTTCACATCAAACATCATTTACAGATGTGCAGGACTGCTCCTTTGCAGCAGACAGCTCACTGCTCACTTCGCTTTAAGGAGCCTCCCCTCTCCTTTTACATTCCAAGGAAAGGTTTCTTTTTAAACAAATAAAAACTAAAGCTTTTTCAGACTGATTTCCCTTTTCAAGGCAGTAAGGAAATAGATTCCTTTTAGCATGCTTCATGCTTGAAAAGGTTACAGTGGCCTTTCAAAATACCACACACTGTGCATTCTGTATAGCATTAATGACTTGGAGGATGCACTGATACTTTCTAGTACATCTTAACCTTTTAAAATTGAGCCTTCATTGTCTTACCTTAATAAGCAGTTTGTTCACCTTATGTCATTTTTGTCTCGCAAAGGCCACCCTGGCTGAAGACATACATTAGATGTAAAACCACTTGTCTTGCGTGCATAGTTTAGAGCACGTAACAGCAAAGCAACGGCGTCAAATGAAATATGCTTATCCTCTCATCCCATCATTTCTCTCTGTTGTGACTAAAGCTTCCCAATAATCCCAGATAAGCAGCTCCCTGGCTCTTCAAACCACAGGGCCAGAGGGCATCAGCAGAGGTGTAATGTTTTATTCACTGCACAGCAGCTGAGCGGCCAGTGCAAGCACACCGGCTCTGTGAGTACAGGGGAGGGCAGGAATCAATAAGAAATCAACAGTGATTAATGCTGTTTGACAATCTTCCACATTAATCATGTTTCCATGCTCCTGAGAACACGAAGCGGAAAATCTATAGTCATAAAAGCGTAACTGGGAACACTCTTCCTCCTCGCGCTGAGATGAGGGGAGAGGAAACCTCACCCCCAGAAAAAGGTTTCATTATTAAATGTCTAATTTTAAGTGATGCACATGATATTGGAAGAAAGGCTGGAGAGTAAATGGAGCTCCCAGGTATCCTCCCAGCCCGCTGCAAGCAAGCCCTGCCAGCTTCCACAGCACTGCCTTTGATCCCTCAACTTCACCATTAACAACCTGCATGGAATGCGCAGAAACACACCCTAAGAGAAGTTCAAACACAGCCATGAAGAGTCAAGCACTCTTTCTGCAGAACAAGCTACGAGGTGCCATGGAAAGCAATGATGTCTTCATTAGCTTATACAGTAAACATGCCTCTTGGAAAGGAGCCTTTATGATCCACCAAGGGCAATAAAGATGTCTTTGCAAACTGATGAGGCAAAATGCTTTAGAGGTATGGTTTCCTCAAGAGCTAGTGGGAAATGAAACCTAATATCCTCCAAAAGCATACAGGGGGAAAAAAAGGATACTCACTGTTATCATGGCAAGTTCACACCTGTACCAAAATCAGGGTAAAGCACAAAAAGGGCTTTTAAGCACACGAGGAGTTTCTGCCCTGGGAGGGTGCACTGAGGTGTCCCGAGGGGAAGGTGCAGTTGGTGCAGCATGAGCTGGAGACCCACCAATGCTGCTGTACTGAGGGCCCTGGCACCATGGGGACTATTCTCTGTGACAGCTTTCACCATTCATTTTGGAGAGTTACTGAATCACAGAACCCCAGCCTGGTTTGTGTTGAGAAGTGACCTTAAAGCTCCTCCAGCTCCAGCCCCTGCCACGGGCAGGGACACCTTCCACTGGAGCAGCTTGCTCCAAGCCCC
>WYDI02032710.1:0-17739 GCA_009867235.2 Psittacus erithacus | reverse complement strand
AGATTCTATCAGTGAGCTAAAATTTATAATATTGGCCCTTTGGTTGTTTTAATAATTATTTATCTGAAATCAGCACATAGCCTTGTGCGGCTCAGGAAGGTACCTTGTGCCCATGCTACTCTTCGCTTTAGGTTGCTCCAGTGCCTTTGTTAGCCCTATCCATGTTTTAATCAGGAACTATTACAGCTGCTGGATAGGACCAATTTTGAGAAAGAGAGATCAAAACCATCACAAAGACTGATCCATACAATACATCCACTGGTATTTCAAAATGTTGTGCATTTTCCATCTCTAATCTTGACTTAATTCCTGGTTTACACCTGTGGATATCATCTCCTTTGCTGTTTACAAGTCTTGTCACAAGGCTGGCTTTCCCCATTACTCTACAGTGCTTTCAGAAGTGCAGCAGAAGGCGCATAGAGCTTCAGAGCTACCAACAAAAATGTTTAAGGACAAAGTCTCCACTAGCTCCAATGGCTCTTGCTTTCATCAGACATTTTCAAATACGGAAAACTGAATATACAACAAACCAACCCCTTCAGTTTCTATTATTCTATTTGCGTAGCTAATGCACTCCCACCTGAGGATATGGCATCCATCTTTCCAAGCAGTATTCCCAGCCCCATTCTGCCTACCTCCCTACCTACCTCCATTTTAAACATGGCAGGCCCCTCCATCTCACTCCAGGGTTCTCACTTGCTCCTTAGGAAGATCCAGAAGCGCCACTGAACTGCATTGCTTTGGCGCTTCAGCTGGTCCCATATGAAGGTGACAGCTGTGGGGAAGAGTGAGAATGGATTTTGCCCCCACCAAATGGATAAGGATGACTTGGAACCACTCCCCATGTACCTTAAACACTGCTTTGACTTTCCTGTTGGGAACATCCAACTTTCTCTGTCTCCACCCTGCTGGAAGAGCTGTCACAGGCATCTCAAAGTCAAGAGACTCAACCCACACCTTCCCTTTGTCCCGACTTTCCATGCTTACCTTTTGGTTTGGGATCTCTAAAACTCTTTCCTGGTCTCCTGTCTCTGTTTGGAGCCTTAACACAAGGTTTTTCTCTAACAGAACCTCTTTTACTGTTTCCCTAGACCACCACAGCCTCATCATAGGTGGAGAAGGCCGAGATCTTGGAACCAAACGTACAGCAGTTAGTGAGGCTCAAGCACTGGGTAAATGACACCCCCTGCCACAGAGTGGAAGAGCATGTGAGGGTCCCACATCCATAAGCAGGGCAGCACCCAACAGGGTGCAGAGCCTGGAGCTAGATAAAAGGCTTGGGGATTAGACCAAGATTAGGAATTCCATGGCCACAGGAATGGATCTCCACATCTTAAATGTCCAAGTTAATCCCCATTGCCTTCATGCCTATCTCCCTGTTCTCTGTTTCAGACATTGCCTCAAAGAATGGCCAGGACTTTACAGCTGGTTACCACAACTGGTTCAGTGCTGTGAGCACCTTCCTGAGCTCACCTGGTTCTCCCCTGGATCAGAACACCAGGTCCAGCATCTTGCACCAGCTTAAAACAGCCACTGAGATGGCTGCTGCTGTTGCTCCAAATCTTTCTTTCAGAGTCTGGCAACCCCAAGATGACTTGTTTGCCACTAAACCTTCCCCAAGCCCTCCTTTCATCAATGAAGCTCCATCAGCTACAGCTCTGCCCTGTGCTTCCTTGAAGGATGAAACACATGCAAACTCTGCCCTAAGCTTTCAGGGACTGCTTTCTGCATCCCTTTTCCAGGGCAAGTCCTCTGTTCCACAGTTAGTGCCCGTATGTACAACATGAGGATACACGGCAAGATCTCAGCACACAGCTTCTAAGTGTAAGTCACCCATCCTGCCTTCTGTTCAAAATGAACTGATGGAAAGATTTCCATAGAGGTGTGTGATGGAGCAGGAAACTAGCCCAAGAACCCAGGTGATGTCCCCAGGTCCTGCATTCTTAATGCCTCCCATTTCAGCTAATACTGAAGAAAAGGTCATTCCTAACAATGTCAGCCTCAGTTGCAGAGAAATAAGGAAATAATAACAGAAACATTCCCTGGCCATGGAAGAGCCCCAGCGGCCCAATTCTTGGCTTCACAGATGGCCAGGCAGTGAGAAAGACCAACCAATCTCCTTGGAGTGCACAGCACAACTACAGCTGTTAAAGGGTATTTTTGCCAACAGCGGGTTCTTGGGTCTTCAATTTCCACCTTGAGCATTACCTCACTTTATAACTCTAGGGGAAGGCTATAAGGCTATTTTCTCTAAGAACATTAAGCCTTAGGATTAAACACCAAGTTTCTCCTCAGCAATGTCCCAAGGATATGAAAGAGGTTACTCAATCCCACAGCAGGCACCATTAGGTCTGCTGAAGGTAAAGACTGACCCGAACAATTCTTTACAGTTTGTTTCTTTATTCAGTAAACATCTAGTTACAAGTTTCACAAATTAAAAAAAGTGAGGGAGCTGACTGAAGAGGCGTCGGGGGCCACAGGCTGATCCAGCTTCTATTCTGCTCCTCCCTTCTCTAACGCGCACATCCTTCCGTTTCTCCATAGCTGCACCAAGGAGCAGGAGGGGAATCGAAGCCTCTGTCCCAGTGAGGGGACTGACATGGGGTTCTAGCAGAATTCCCTCCTACTTCTTTCACAGGGTACTAAACACAAACTTCAGAACCAGCCCAACCCAGCACAGAAGAGTGGAAAGGATGGAAGAGGAAAGGTGGCAGCTCCTCATGCCCACCACTACCAGCAGAAAGAACAGAAATGAGGGAGAGCAGAAGGGCAATGGGCAATGAATGCATTCTTTGCACGTTGGTAACATTCCCCACGCCCCACTGCAGCACCCAAATGAGGCAAAGAAGAGCAATGCAGAAGATTAGTTGCTTTGTTTCAAATCTTTAAGTGGGAGAGAGGTTAATACTAAATTTGAATAGGGTCCGAGTGGTGCTTTGAAGGGGCTTCAGAGTTTCACTGTCTGTACCTGGGAGGAAGGCAAACAGAACATGAGAAGAGTTAAGTGGTGATTAGAAAGCAGCATAGAATATCAGCACAGAATATAAAGACATGTTTAAAACTGATGTCTAGACACCAAGGAAGTCTCTTTTCAAGCACTTGATCACATCCTAGTGAGCCCTATTCAAAACACAGGAGAGTAGACACAGGCACTTCTATTTCAAACCTGACTGGCAGCAAATGGTCTCTAAGTTCTATAGAGCGACAGTATAAACACTCTACAGATTGCGATCCTACATCATTTCATACCATTTCAATCACCAGTTAAGGACGACACCACATTTTCTTGCTGATGACAAAGTAACTTAAACAGCTTCCACCATCCCATTCAGAACAGTCATTTCTCAAAATTCACATGTTCCACTGCTCTCTAGATTAAGTGGGAAAACCCATTTCCAACCAACATTTCAAAGTAAGATTGGTGCCATGAACAAAAATAATCACATGGCTGAGAAGCAACCGCACAGTAGAAGAGGATAAAAACCTGGGAAGACTTACAAGAGCGTGTGGGTAGATTTGGGGGTGGCCACACTGCACCCCCCCCAAGGTCTGCTCTGGATTCACCAGTCATACCGACGGGACTGTCTGGAGGGAGAATCCTCAGGGCCCTGGATTGCAAGACGAGTCCCTTCAGCCCGACGACCACCGCCGCCTTCGTGCCGCCGGTAATCCAGCCCCCGCTGCGCCCGGAAGCGGGATGTCTCCCGCCTCCACTCATCGTCAAATGCGGCTGCATCACCTATGTAAGGAAAGGTGGAGCTCACGTGGGAACATAGTGGGGAAGCGATACCTGGGCTTGCTGGAGGGAGCACGCAGGCAGTACTCACTTTCATCCATGTTGATGTAGTCCTGCCTCTCCTCCTGGTCACCCGTGCGATGATTCCGGGACCGCTGCATGATGTGTGCCCGCTCTCTGATGTGGTGGCCAATCGACATCTGTTCCAAGCCGCTGTCCGAGTCTCTCACAGTCCGTCTGGTCTCACGGATCTGAGGGCAGATTCCCAGGTAGCATCACCATTTTAATTCATTCTCCCAGCCCCACACATCACTGATTCTTGCCTGCGCTATTTCAGTCATGCTGCACTGCCACTACTTTCAGGATGTCAGACACAACATAATGAAGAGGGGAAAATGGATTCCCCCTGCCAGCACTTCCCATCCCCTCCCAGTGGCCCTCAGCATGGTTCAGTGAGTCACAACGTGCTCCTCAACTGCAACTGACTGCACAGCAGAAGTGCTGTGGGTGGCCAGCACTGAGCCACCAAATGAATACTACCCACCCACAGCAAACCCAGCAGCCTCGTGCCTCCTCCTTACCCCACCAGGTGCTGAACGCATCTCAGAGGTCTCTTGGTAGACCTTGGGCCCATCACCCAAATTGGAATAGGAGATGACAGTTGAGGAGGTAAATGTCTGGCAGTTAGCACCACTTGTCATATGCTCCTGCAAAAATAAATGGGGAATGGTATAAGGAAGGAATGAGAGGGAAGAAGAGATGGCACTTAATTCTCTCCCTATACAACGAAGTAGGAAGAAATTACAATAGGAAGAATATAAACCCCAGGGGTCCAACTTTCTGGAGAACACATCTACCTTTAAATTAATTCTTGTTTCTTGCTAAAAGAGTCTACCCCCACACTTCCTTCCTCAGCCATCTCTCTGCAGTCAGAGGGTACACCTCAGAAACAAGCTCCCTACCACTGAATCCCAGTCACACCAGAAAGCTTAGAGCCTCTGCCACCTTGGCAGCTTGAGCACAGCCCACATCAAAGCAGCACAGGAAGATGGGAGACATTAAAGGAGATGACAGGAGCATTCACAGTACTCCTCCCAATACAGACTCATTTATGGAGGGTTCTTACCATGTTTCCAATCATGTCGTTCATCATCCCAAACATATCCATAAAACCACCTGCCTGTTAAAATAAGAAGAGAACACAAGAACATATGAAGTCACTTTGGAATGATACAAGAGAAAAGAACAACAAACTATCTGCAAGGGACAAGGAACTACTGCCTAAATAGGAAAACCCTATTCTTTTCCCTTTCTTTCAGTAGTGAAGAAAAAAAAACCCAACATTTTTTCCTGTTGCTGTTCCCTCAGGTTGCATTGTCCAAGTGTTCTGGCTCTACAGATCGCTGGATACAGCAAGGGTTGTTCATTTAGTTGAAGCCTGAGTCCTTATGCTCTGAGTCCAGGCACTCCACAAAGCTAAGAGAAGAAATCTCAGGATGTGCACTAACAGTGACCTTAACCATAGGACAGACATCCTCACGATGTTTTCACCTCATCACTGTCAACTCTTAAACCACAAGGAAGTTTCCATTCGTTGTATTTTTTCCTAATGTAATAACAAGTTTTCTTCTTTCCCCTACAAACACCTAACTTTTTAATCTTGTAAACCTAAAGGCTGCAGCAATCTACTGGGCCAGCAGGTCTCACAGGTTACTTGTGCAATACGTAAACAAAATTACTATGTCACTTTCAACCTGTTCATTTTTTTTGTTTCCTCCAGTAGCCTCCTGTTCTCTTTTCCAGCAGAGCACCACTCACATGCAATGCTATTACCCTTTGAAGTCTATCTGTTTGTATCCTTATTAATCCTTTCCTGAGCTACAGTAATGGCAAGATGTCCAGTCTCTTTCACTGAGGCAATCCTGCAGAGCAAGGCAGCTGAAGTTGCTGGGTATGGAATAACCTATTTCCACTGTATTATTTTAGTAGATGACGGAGATCAGTGTGCTGCAAGCACGGTGTCCTCACAGACACATAGCCATTCTCATTCCAGTCCTGTTCACCTGAAGTATTCTGTAGGTTTCCTCTTCTGCCACTGCTGACAAAGGAGGTTCAACAATCACCTCTGCCTCCTGATGGCCAAGTCTCTTCCTCATGTTGTCACAGTTCCTCCATTACTTCCAAACAGATCCAGAGCTTCTTTTTAGACATATGAGGTTATTAAGAGACTATTTGCTCTTCTCAGATATTAACTGTCCCAATTCCTATGAAATATTGTGCTATACCAGCTTTAGGGCTCTTTTCTGGTCAAGGTGAAATTACAACCTCCTGATACAAACAGTGTTAGAATTTCTTCTCTAAAACAGCTCATGGACTAGATTAAAACATTAAAGGGAACACAAGAGAAAGACCCGAAGTCACACCGCAATTCAATGAGAGATATCCAAGGGAAACCAGCTGCCTCCAGTTCCAGTTCAATACCCTCTTCTATATTCTGTTTACTATAAATCTAGAGCTCATTCCGGTCTATTCACACCTTCCCACCCTCACGACAAGTTAGGATGGATGGTCTTGCTCACAGACGGGTACATTTTAGCACCAGCTGCACACAGCGCTGATGAATCTCAGTATGGAACCACTAATATGGAAAGCCTCTAATGTGACCCAAAAAAACAGAGAACTTACCATGCCGAGCATCCCAAAGGGTGAAACAGCTCCTGCCTGCCAGACAACAGAAAAACAGAACAGAGAATGACTCTGCAACTGCCAAACAACAAATTCTCCTCAGAACACCCCCATCCTTCTCAGAAACACAACCAGAAACAGTCAGGGCCAACAAATAGATCAAGGAAGAGCCCTACAGACTCACAGCAGTTCAAACCATATCATCCCTAACAAATGAGACAGGAGGTGATGCTCCTAAATCAATATAAGTGGAAGTAATTTATGTCCTGGAGAAACAACATGAATTATTTCTTCCCCTCCTCCCATTCAATCTAGAATGCAGTTGTGTTTAGTGTATTAATGTGGAATAAAGAAAAGGAGAAGAGCGACACAGTTTTAGAGAGATCGATTCTGTGCCCACCATCCATATGAAGGCAAGGGGTGTGCCCAACCCAGTAAGGGTGAAAGACAGAAGATAACAAGGCAGTTTAACAAATCTTGCCCTGTGCTCAGCACTTCTTTTACCTGCATCCTCCGACCAGGCTGGCGAGCCCCAGGGGTGCTGCCATCAGTGATGCCAAGAAGTGGGCCAAAGCCGAAGCTTCCCGAGAGCATGCGGTTCATGTGCTGCCGGTGGATGGCAAAAGGGTCCCTTTTGGAGAGGTGGAGAGAACAATGGTGAGGAAGGGATGACAGAAGACAAAGCCCCACACTATGGAAGTGTACATTCCTTTCCAAGCTGAAAATCCAGAACCCCAGGAACTCAGTGTTGCTTTTGGTGATCCTCAGTACTGGAAAGGACTTCTGGATCCCATTTATTTCTTGTAAGAAAAGATACTGCACCACAGAATCCCTCTCAGGCACTAACTGATGTCTGTTCAGAGTAGTTTGGTGTTCTGCTCCTACGAACGCTTTACAGCGAAGTATGGCCAAAGCCACTCCAGAACCTCACTGCCCTAACAAATGAAAGTCAATTCCCAGATCTGCAGTCCATGTACCACCATCATTTCACATTCATTTCCTCTTGTGCCATCAAACCTCTTTACATTAACAGATTTGTGACACAACCAAATCCTGCTAGTAGGGCAGTTCTTCATTTTGCAGGGAGGTGCACAAAGACCCTCTTGGTTGCAAAAAGATGACTACACTGTCTGGACCAGAGAGCACGTGACCCTAGATACTGCCCTCTTACCCTTGCGCATACATGCAAACAAACATGTTCAAGTACAAGACTGAAACCTCCAGAAGGGGCTGTATTGCCTGACACTGTGTCACCTCCCTCTGCCCCAAGTAACCTTCATCTGCTATTTTCCTACAATGTTACATGTACACCTGGCAAGAGATTGGGACCACGCACAGGTTTTGCAGATTTGAGAGGGAATGGGAAAAATAACTGCGGACCCTAACTGGTTTTGCTTCCTTTTCAGCTTTCACTTTGAAGGCTGTACACATTCACATGCTGGAAGGTCAAGGAGAGAAAAAGGAGAGTAAGGACAAATGGTCACAGAATACAGTGGCCACAGTCTGGGAAATAGCATAGCATTTCCATGTGGATCTTATAGCCTGCACTCATCCCTTTTGAGTGCAAATAACCTCAGCAGCATAGAATACTCCTGAGATCACAAAAGTGCCTACTACAAACCATTACTTCTCTGTCTGTACTGGAAATGCTCCCCATAATAAAAGTTAGACTCAGTCCTGCCACATCAATGAGAATACACAGTCATTCTGTGACTAACTGGGGCATCAAGGTTTCCTTTCCTGCTAACATGCTTACAGCTGATAAAATTCTTGCTTATTACCAATTTTACAAACAAAACTCAGACTTTGTTTTTCTACATATATTAATTCCACTAAATTTCTAGTAGTGCAATGCTTAACATAATCAAATTCTTACTGTGTTACAGCCTATTCCTTATCCACTTTGGCAAGGATTGCCAACTTAGTTTCACTGCCAAAATTTATCAATAGCATCCAATTTCTGGACTGTGGACAGCAACAAAAACAGCCACTAAAAGGAATCTCAGGAAGAGTTCTTGGGACCTTCGTTAGATTTGAAGCCTCATATTTCAAACTGCTGGCTGTCTTCTCTTAACTTAGTTCCTTACAACTTGACAACTGTTTTAGCACTCTTCCCCAGATCCATTAATGATGCCCTGTGCAGAACAGCAACAAACACTGGATGGAACAGTAGATTTTGTTATCTATCTGAACTGAAATCCTACTTGGCGTAATAAAGCACAATAATCCTTACGCTAAGAAGAGGATCAGGTATTCCAGCCCTCTCTCCCTCAGACAGTTGAAGTGCCTTTTGGCCTACTTTATTTAATCACGCCTTCCTCCCAGACCATGCTCTAGTATTACAGAAACCAGACCAAGGCGAACCAGGTTATTCCCTGCGCTGCTCCTTTCGCAGGAGTCGTGCGCGTTTGTTTCCCTGCAGCCAGCCCGCAGCTGCTGCGCTGCGGCATTCCCACCGCCCGGAAGGCCCTATGCCCACCGCTCGGACGGGAGGGTAGCATACCTATCCCCCCCGCCAACCTCAACCCCTCGGGGCCGCGCGGGGCCGCAGCCTCCTTCCCCCCACCCCAGCGGCTGCCCAGCTCGACTCACATGGCAAACATGGGGTCCTCCGGCTCGCCATCCCTCATCAGCCGGAACATGCTTCCCTCGGTCGGGGGCGGCCTCTGCGGAGGTGAGAGAGGGTGAGAACAACCGAGGCAGAGGGCGGAGGGAGGAGGAGCAGCGGAACGGGCCCTCCCGCGCAGCGCCTCCGCGTCCCCTCAGGCCGGGCAGGTGACGGCAGAGCTCCCCCCGCGGCGCCCTAGGCCGCGACCCACCCGCCGCGACCCACCCGCCGCGGCCCTCCCGGCACAGGGGCCCAGGCCCCGCCTCCAGCCCCGTCCCCGTGCCCTGCCTGCGGGCGCGCCGGTGGGTGCCGAGCTGCTGGCACAACCCTCCCCCGTCCGCGGCAGCAGGACGCCCGCAAGCCGATCACTCCTCTGCGCCCATCGCGGCCCGGGCCCGCACTCGCCGCTGCCGCCCCGCCCGGCCAGCCGGCTCCCACCACGCATGCGCCACAGACCCGCCGGAGATGCGATCTCCAGGGCGAGAAGGGGGGGGCCGGAAGGGCTGCTCGATAGAGCGCCCCCTGGCGCCTGGCGAGGCCCGAGGTCCGCCGCTCCGCAGCCCCGTACAGCCCCGGGCCCGGCCCTGCGGGGCTCAGCAGGGAAGGACGCCCCGGGCCTCAGGGGGAGCAGGCCGAGCGGCGGCTTCCTCAGCACGCCTCACCGCCGGGGAGGTGCCGCTAGCGCCAGCCGGCCCGGCAGTGCCTGGTGGGTCCGGGAGCGAGCTGCAGCTGGCAGCGAGTGAAAACATGCCCCAGTGACAAGGGGCTATTGTTCCGCGAGCATAGGCGGTGGTGGACAGGCACCGGGGGTGTTTGCCAACCTCCCACCTCGGTAAGGGGAGGGCAGCCGAACGGGCGAGGAGAGTGCCTGGAAGGCTGGAACGAGAGGGAGTGTGGCAATAGGTGCATCTGCCATGCTCGGGAGCCAGGGCACACCACAGAGGACATGGCAGTGCTGCCAGCACTGTGGCTGTGGTAAACTGGCAGCAGGTTGTCACTGCCCCTGAGTAGCTGCCAGAGTCACAGCAGAAGCACAGGGACTCTGTGTGCAGGGAGCCACCATGCATCAGTGGGGTGACAGCCTCTGCCACCATCCCTGGGGAATGCTGGTTGCCTTCAGCTACCACTGGCTCCACTGGATTGAAAGGAGGAGAGTGGGCTGGCTCATGGCTGCTTGAGACCAGGGCACACTTTCCTGAGTGGGGTTTTGTTGAGTGCTGCATCTGACCTGCTGTGTGCAGGGGCCAGGCTAAACCCGTGCCAGAGGCTGCAGGACATGGTTGAGAAATCGAACTCATGAGTTGTGGCAGAAGCCATGTCCTTGGATTTCGGAGTCTGACAGAGGAAAATGACCTGGTAGCACATACCATGTGGTGGAACACACAGGGGACTTGGCAATGCTTCTTGCTACAGAAGGTCTCAAAACTGCTTAGTGTCCAGGATGACCTCTCACTGGAAGCCTGTGTGCATGCGTAAGACCCTTCAGACGTCCTTCACTGCATTTAGTAAGTGCATTCTTCAGAGGCTGCAACTGACATCCACAACACGGAAGCTGTGGATGGCACAGTGGGGTAGGATCATGTGGTTGAGAGACATCCTATGGGCAGGGCATGGGCTGTGCCACCTCAGACCTCTTGGGCAGTGCTCCTTGGGAGGGCTGTCCATAGGTGAGGTGCCGAGCTCTCCTGTCACCACCTCAGAACTGATTTGTGAGCCCTGAAGGTCACACAGAGTTCTTCCTTGGCCTCTCTGAATTGCTTTTGCAACCTGGAACATCTTTCAGAGACCTCCAGTTTGGAAGGCCCTCCCTGGCTGGGGTGTTTTGCTTTAGCTCTGAGGCTCTCCTGGTGTTTGGTGTGTGGAGCCAACCTCGAGTGGCAGCATTCAGAGACAGGCAAAGAGCTGCTTGAACAAGAATGTAAGCATCTTTTTTTATTTTTTTTGGGGGGGAGGGGGGAGGGGAAAGGTGTGTCCCAGATCTGGGATAAAATTACTTGCTGTCCCTCAGGTATCAGTGATCCTCCCACTCCTGGAATGTCCTAGAGATGATAGGACTCCCTCAGTTTTCTCCAAATACCAAGTCAGGCATTGCTGCCTTCCAAACACAGAGCTAGGGGAGGAATAGAACAGTGTGGAAAAAGTACTGCTTTGCAGATCGTTTTTCTTTCCCTCATGCTGCTCCTGTGTAACTGACCTGTGGCCCAAAGGGATGACTTTATCAGACTGCAGGCTAAGGCTGTGTGTCTCACTAAATGTTTCTGCAGCCATTACTCTTGATGAACCTGTGTCACCAAAGACTGCGCTACCAGTAGTGTCACCAGTTCAGCAAATTTTGAGGGCATTTTGCTTGCAAAGAGTTGTGCTGGTGGCAAATGCTGGGTGAAAGCCTGGAAGGAGTTGGAAGTGCAACCTTTGGAACAGGGACAAGCCCACAGTTCTGAGGAACACAGAAGCTGTGTCACTGTGCTGGTTGCATATTTCTCTATAGTAGTCACCACATTATGTGCACTGAGGGGATGGCCACTTGCGAGGTGAGAATAACAAAGCTCGCCAGGGGGGTGTGAATGAAAAGCAAAACCTCCCATCTTGCTCCTGTCACATTCTCTATTTAGGCTGCTCTGTTTTCATCATGAAGAAAAGCCATTAACTATGTTTCTCTGTTCCCTTTCAAGATGCCCAGTTTGTGCTGAAGCAGTGGAGGATGGGGGGAAGAGGAGGAAGAAGGAGCTCAGCATGCCAGAGGAGGCAAGTGAAAGGCAAAATGGAAGAGGGATGAATGGCAACGCTGCCCTCAACTCCACCTTCTCCCGCCTACCGTCAGCTGCTGCCAGGCAGCCTCCCCCAGCATCCCCCTCGCCCTCAGTAAGCCAAAGGGCAGCCACAGCGGAAGCATTTTAAAAGCAAACCAAGTATCACGTGGTGAAGGTAAATAAACAGCATGCTGAAAAATTGTGCCTTGTTACCTGCTGCTTCCAGGGACCCATCATTTTGGCCAGGAAGACACAAACAGCTTCTTAATGCAACCAAATGCTCCAGGGCCCCTGTGGACGCCTGTAAGACAAAGAAATCCTCGTTAGCAGAAGTCAGAGCTACCCACAGCCATTTCCTCATTGGTTCCCTTCATCTGTGTCTCTTACGTAATCCCCACCCAACAACTAACTCTGACCTCAGCTGAAGGGCACCCGAGTGAAGAACAGCTCTGATCTGAGCCTCAGACATGACAGTTCACATCTGGGATGCCAAAGCCAGTGTGTGGTGCCTGCAGCTTGTGCTGCGCAGCAGCGGTTGCTTTCAGAATGTACTGCTCGTGTTAAGTATATTTGTCACATTGTGAGTGAGAACCACGACCTGCATCTGTGCTGTGTTACCAAAGAGAGGCTCACAGAAATCATGACTGAAAACCTCCCTCCCCTTCCCAGTCTTCCGACAGGCTGGTGTCACCCCTTGTCACTCCCATCTACTCTTCTTGCCTACTCTCATTGTGTTACTTACCACAGCCCGCTGCAGTGCTTATTTCAACGTGTTGTCTCTCAGAAAGCCATTTCCCAATGCAAAGTTGGTCAGTGGTTGAATTCTTGGGTATTTCCTCTTGATTTCAGGATACAGCATCATGAAAGAACAACAAAACTGATTATCTGCCTGGATTTTTAACAGAGACAGGATAGAAGGGTGAACAGGGTGGATTAAATCATAGAGTCATAGAATGGCTTGGGTTGGAAAGGATCTTAAGATCATCCAGTTCCAACCTCCTGTCATGGGCAGGGACACCTCACACTAGACCATGTCACCCAGGGCTCTGTCCAGCCTGGCCTTGAACACTGCCAGGGATGGGGCAGCCACAGCTTCTCTGGGCAATCTGTTCCAGTGCCTCACCACCCTCATAGGGAAGAACTTCTTCCTTATATCTAACCTGAACTTCCCCTGTTTCAGTTTGAATCCACTACCCCTTGTCTTATCACTACAGTCTTTGATGAAGAGTCCCTTTCCAGCATCCAATAATAAATACATAAATGCATCCAAACACATTCCCTCTGCACAATGAGATTTTCCTAGCTTCACTGTAAATGAAAGGATAGATCCTGCCTACATCTGAATTTATGTAAATCTAAGAAAAGTTAATGCAAATACACAACCTTCTGCTCTTTTGTTGTTCAGCAGTTTGAAAGAGTTTTGGAACCACTCATGAGTTATTTCACAAAACAAAATTCTTGAAGTAGCCAGTACTGTGGTTTGCTTTTGCTCAAAAAACAGCTCAGTTAGTTCAGCCTTCAACAGAAAAAAGGCCCTGTTCCCACAGAGAACACAGTGATAAGACTAGCAAGGTATTAAAACCAAAAGCATAAATATTTCCTTCCAGGTGCCTGCACCCTGCATCTGCTGGGAGCACAGAAACACATAGCACACATGAAAGCCCAGGCACATGTGCAAACATATGCTCATGTATGAAGACACACACATACAAGCTTAACATACACCTCAGTAGAGAAGTACCATACTGGGTGCACTTCTAAAAGCACCATACACAAATAGGTACATGTGCTGCACACATCTGAAGAAATACTGAGCACAGCACAACAACTGTAACTTACTGTGCAGAGGAAATTACATTTATGTTTTTGTACGGGCTTTCCAAGCAATGATGTATTATGTAACTCTTGCACCTCCCTCATTTTGTCTAAGGACACAAGACCCTCAGAAGGATGGAATAAATTCTGCTGAGTAGGCAAAGCAACTTGAGGCCAAGATTACTGAACATACCGAAAAGGGACTCGCATCTGCAGGCTGCACGAGAACTATACTTGTACTTGCAACAAAGGGAAAACACAGATGGGAGAGGAGAGGCAAGAAAAGCTTCAGATCCATCCAGCAGATGAAATGCAGAGCGGCACAAGTTGGATGGAGGAGCAGAAGACAAAGGGAAGAGTTAGGTGAGACAGCTAAGGGATGCCCTCAGGGCATGTGCAAAGGTAGAAGCCAAGGAAATCTCACCATCAGGATCTGAAGAGCAAGAACAGCTGGGATGAAGAAACGGGCATGTCACAAGGCACAAAGAAAAGTTTCATTTATTTAAGAGGAAAACCATGGTTGATACAGGCATGCAGGGTAAAAGGAACATGTGGTAAATGAAAGGGGGGAAGCAAGATGAATTTTGTACATGGGATAAAGGAGGTCACAGAGAAGCCAGAGAAAGAGCCATAGGAAGCCTGCTGCCAGGAATACAGGTAGGAGAAAAAGCTGAGAAGCAACAGATGAGGTAAAAACTGCCAAGAGGATACGATGGGGAGCATGGAAGGGGAAATGTGAGACCACCCTGCAAGTGCTGGGGCCACAGGCAGCACGCAGATGACAGGGCTGACCCTGCCCCATCCCACAGACTGCTGGAAACACCTTTGCTCCCTTTCCACCAGCAGGAGCTTACCTGTTTGCATCTGTGGGTGTGCCACCTGGGCCAACAGCAGCTTTGGGCACAGCCATATCACCAAACACAATCCTCACTTTCTCCCATCCAGGATGTTGTGTCAAGGCCTGTGTGTGCATTAATGCAAAGGTGTCTCTGTCAAGGGATGCCTGTTGGTGTAGTTTAGCATTTTCCGTAGTTGAGTGTGTGAAGGAAAGGATAAAAACCCCAGACTGGTGAAGAGAACAGCAGAGGCACACAGCTCTTGACAAGCAGAAGCAGAGAGGAACAACTTCTGGCCACTTTATAGATTTTTGGCTCCTATTTTCGGGTGTAGCTCTAGAAATTAAGGCTTTTTTCTTGTAGAAGAGAGGGATTAAAGAGGAGTACTTGAACTAAACCAGGACCTGAATGCTGATAGCAGCTAGATCTGAGATTGCCAGAGGGGTCTTGTGAAAAAAAAGGGGGGAAGGGGAAATTAATGCATGCATTTTCATTAATTATTCTGGTACTAGTCTAGATCTGTGTGCCTGGGTGACATGACAATTTCTTTGGGGCAGGCACTATGCTTATCATGCGTAGCTACGCTACTGTGCATAAGCTATTATTGTATTTAGGGCTAGACTACTATTGTGTGTAGCTAAGAAGAACATAGATGAGTCAGATCACAAGAGAAGCAGCTGTAGCTGTGAAGGAGATGAGATGGGGGAATGGTTGGACTTGATGATCTTAAAGGTCTTTTCCAACCTAGCTGACTTGGTGACATGGGTTAGGGGTGGCCATGGCAGTGCTGGGCAGTGGTTGGACTGGATCATCTTAGAGGTCATTTCCAATCAAGATGATTCCATGATTCTGTGATTCTGATTCTATGATTCTATGACAAGGTGGTGATTTCCTACCTTCCCATCACACCGATTATAATTTGTCCAATGTCTTTCATACTTTCCTTCAGGAGATATGTAACTTACTGCTCTCCTGGTTCCACAAGTGCCAACCAACTGCTGCTTCTATTAAACACTAAAACTGACACACATTCGATTCAATTCAGAGCACTAGCTCTGAATCCTGACTTCACACAGAAGGTGAGTTTCTGTCTGAAGAAGGGCTTGTGTGTCTAAGTATATTTTCCAACCAGATGGGTTAGTAACCTTGCATTATACCTGTGAGAATGGCTGTGTACAAATGTACATCCATACGCGCTTATAGAATAGTTTGGGTTGGAAGGGGCCGTAAAGATCATCCAGTTCGGACCCCCTTGCCATGGACAGGGACACCTTCCACTAACTCACGTTGCGTGCATGCCTAATTTTGTACATAGGCTTGCAAACACATGCAGATTTTGCGTGTGTGCCTGTGACTAAGACTGGGACAATACTAAATCTTCTGGGAAAGGTATTTTAGTCATCCTAGTCTGCTCAAGCTGATAAAACAATGGTCTGAAGCGCAGCTGCAAGAGCATCTATTAGCAACAAATCCCCGCAGCTGCAAGACACAACCTGCCGTTCCAGAGAGGGGACCTTTGCTTACTCGGCGCTGTGCGGCGATCCTTTCCAGCAGGCCGCGGGCGACAAGAGCCCGGCTTCCAAGGCAGGCAGGCGGGCGGGCGGGCAGGGCACTGCGGCAGGCTGCAGGGGTCAGTATTGCACACCGACTGCTGCCCAGCCGAAGAGCGTCAGAGCAGCGGCTGCGCCGCCGGAGAATGCTCACGAAGTGGGGGGGGGGTGCCGCGGCCCTAACACCTGCCGTGCCACCGCGGCGTAGCACACCGCGCGGCCTCTGGTTTAAGCACCGTGTGCACACAACTCCGACGCCCCCCGCTGCCCGGCTGCCTCAATACACGCCTATCTCCTCACAAGCCGCCCGGGACCGCTCCCCCGAGAAGAGCAGCACGCACAGAACGGGAGACCAGCGCCGGTCAGGAGCCGAGCCGAACGGGGCACGACAGCACGCAGCGACTCACGGCAGGCAGCTGCTCACGGCACGCCGCCGAGCCCTCGCGCACCCTCCCACCGCCCCACGTGCCAACAGCGCGCCCTTCCTCACTGCACCAAACATCCCTGCGCCCCCTCCCCCACCGCCAGCGAGCGTACCCCTGCAGCCAATAGGAAACCTGTTGCCAGGCAAACGGCTCATTTGAATAACCCAATCAGGCGCCAAACCCGTGAGCCCCTCCTTATATGGGGACTCGGGGACGCTCCCGCTAACCTTCCCCCCCCCCGCACCAATTGCCTCGCCGGCGCGCGCGCGCGAGCCAAGCCCCGTCCCCTTTCTCTCCGGAACGCGGGAAAAGCAGCCCCGCTCCCGCCTCTCCCCTCAGTTCCCCCCCCCGCCATAGGGGCCCAGGGGAGGGCCGGGCCGCGGGGCGGGAGGGAGGAGCCCCACCGCCTGGAGCGCTTCCAGCGGGAGGGAGGAAGGAAGAGGGCGGGGGAGTAACTGGAGTGGAAAATTCCAGGCAAGAGGACGCGTGAGCGGTGCTGTCGCCAGCGCTGCCCTCCCACACGGCCCCGCAGCATAGCTCCTCGCCCGCCCCGGCTTCCTCCGGGCAAGCCCGTACGGGCAGCTTCCCCGGCCGCGCTGCAGCGGCGGCGGGCAGAGTGCTCGGCTACCCTGGTGCCGCGGCTCGGCGGGAAGAGGGGTGCGGAGGGGGGCTTTGGTACTTTGCGCCCCCAACTGGCCTCGACGGGCCGGGAGGTGCCGCCTTTCCAGGGTCTGCGGTGATCCCCGCTGCCCGGTGGCAGCCAACCCTTACGGAACGCCGAGCGCACATCGTTTTATCGGCCGCGCTCCCCGCGGCTTGGCCCGTCCCTCTCCTCTCCCTCCTCCTCCTCCCCCTCCCGTCCCTCTCCCCTCCCTCCCCAGGTCCCTCCTTCCCTCGTCACCGGGCACTGTATAAATCCCCTTCCCCGGCGTATCCTCACACCGCGGGAGACCCTGGTACTTTGGCCCCCAAGGGCAGGAGCCTATCACCACCACCACCACCGCCGTCGCACCGCTGGGACTTTGCGTTCTCGCCGCTGACCGCCTTCCCTTCAGAACCCGCCTATTTCTTCGCGGGGCTCCCTCGCACATTTCCCACCGGCCTCTTCCCTTCGATACTCGAGCCAGAATGTCGGAAAAACGCGTCGAGGAGACGCCGGCGGAGCTCAGCGCTAAGGTGAGTGAGATTACCCCCTTACCCCTCTCCGCCACTCGGTCTGGGCCCGACGGGATACGGGGGGAGCTTGCTTTGCTCTCCTCACAGCGGCGGCTGAGGTGCCCGGCCGGCGGGGGGCGCTCGCAGGCCCTTGCACCTCGGGGCCAATGGGGGGCGGG
>WYDI02032709.1:951-16173 GCA_009867235.2 Psittacus erithacus | reverse complement strand
CCAGAGAAGCTGTGGCTGCCCCATCCCTGGCAGTGTTCAAGGCCAGGTTAGACACAGGGGCTTGGAGCAAGCTGCTTCAGTGGAAGGTGTCCCTGCCCATGGCAGGGGGTTGGAACTGGATGAGCTTTAAGGTCCTTTCCACCTCAAACCAGTCTGGGATCCTATGGATTAGACCCTGCACTTCCTTCACCCAGCAAGCACTGCATACTTGGCGCTCACTGAAGTTTATGACTCTTGGCTCAGGCCAGCAGTGTACATGCCTATGCCTGTGCCGCGCAGCTCTGCTGGTAAGAGCTCAGCCTTCCTCCGCAGCACCACCCTCGCTTTTGCAGCGCAGGTTTCTTCCTGATGAATCCTGGCAGCTGAAGCACCTCAGCTGCCAACTTATTGTACAGCACAAATAAGGGGCTCATTTATGAGAGCGGCAAAAGCGCAGCAGACAGGCAGGAACAGCCTCAGCACAAACCACAGGAGCTCAGTATGGAAATCACCATCTTGGGACATTCACAGCCAAGTGCAAAGTTCCCACAAACCCTCGAGGGGAGCACAGGAGCAATGAGCTCTGAAGGTCAACCCCAATGCTCCAAGTAAAAGAAGGTTCACATCTGAATGCATCTACACAGCCTGGAAGATGCTGTCCTCTCTCTCCCAGGCCCTTTTCAGTAAGGAAAGGAAATGGGTTACAAAGAAGCTGTGGGTTCTTCTATGTACTTTGGCCAGTTGCTCCCTACCACCAGCCCTCAAGCTCCAGCACCAGGGCATGTAAAACAAAGGCAGACCCTACAGGATGCGCTTGCACTAGCTTTTACCAAGCTAGGATGAGGCAAACCAGCACCAGAATTGTGTTTTTCCAGTTGTCTTTGCCCCCACAAACACCTTGAATGCCCTCTACAGCTGCATACTGGCTCATTTCTGCTGTTCCTCTTGCTGAAGGAGAAACTTCAACTGGACAGCTACAAAGAATTGTGAACTAAGGTTCCACACACTAATTTGCGTGAGGTTAAGGCCATTCTGAAGGTTACTGCAGTTATGTCCTGATTTTGGCTGGGACAGGGTTAGTTTTCTTCCTACCATAACAGGTTACTTTTTGCAGTATTATCCCAATCCAAAAACCAGAACCAGATCAGCCACAGCTGATCTGAGCTTAGAGACCCACAGAAGCCAGCTGGGGTCAGAAATTGCTCACTTGATGCTTACTTATGCTTCCAGCACCAAGCCATACTCCTGCAGGGTAGGGACAGACTAGAAAGACATGATCTTTAACGGCAGGGGAGGAAACAGATCATCTTTTGTTGGGTTCTGAGCCCTTGCACCACAAAGCCCAGCTGCTGGGAATGGTTCTTTATCCAGGCACATGAAGAACAAGCACCTGGCAATGAGAGGACAGCTTCACACAACAGTACTAGTTAATGAACAATCAGAGTGTTACTGAGTCCCCTGTTAACCAAGTACAGCATGGCTCTCAGGGCAGAGACTACAAGTTACAGCCACATTAACATACAAAGACTATCCTAAGGAGTTCATCCTGTTGACATTAATACTCAAAGGCATTGGACTTTTAGTACACCTGGGAAGTACATCTTGTCTCTGGTAAGTAAATAACCACAGAGCTAATGAAAGACTCAGGTCTGAATTCACTGAACTTTCCGTTAAGCTCCACTGAGGTAATACCAGTGGTGTAATGACCTTGAAAAGACAAACAAGATCATATTTGTTGTGGGGATTTTCCCATCAGCATCTCTTCAAAAGTTACAATGGAGGCATTGAGGGGGAAGCTGGATCCTAAAGAGTAAGGCTGCTGGTTAGGGTTACCCTCTGAAACAGGCCACATTTGCAGATGCAGTGACTTCTTACATATATACATACATACACATATATATACACTTATATACGTGTATGTTACTAATTCAGCTACAGTTTCTTTTTGAAGGGAAGTGTCAGAGCAAGGTAGAAAACTGTTATTTCCGCATAATACAAACTTTGGAAACAGAGGAAAGAAAAGAAGGTACTCAGAACAGACTATCTGTTATTCCATCTACTCTCGAGATAGTTCCTTATCTTAAGTAGAAGCAATTGCCTTCAAGCTAAAGGAGATGGTTCGAGTGCTAAGCACAGAGATAGCAGTACAGCTACAGCAGCCTGCAAACCACAGCACAGTACTTGTCAACAAACCTTGATGTGCCATGGAGTACAGCTATAGTGACACCTCAACATTAGCATCTACAAGATGTAAGCTCAAGAATGTGCATTTGCTATCTTTAGAGTAAGGGGAGCAGACTTGCAGCAAGGCATCATTTGGCAGCAAGTACTGCAGAAACACCATGGGAAAGACTAAGATTTCTCAAGGAACTAGATAAGCTTCTGAGAAAACCCATCAACTCACAATGCAAAGGTAGATTTATTCCTGGTGCACCTGGTAAGACATGAAGCTTTTCCATTTGACTCCTGGTTTTAGTATACTGTTGTGTGAAGAACCTGAAAGCAACAGTGTCATCTGGTGAGACACTAGATTACAAAACACCCATAGGACTGTCTACAATGGAAGAGGCTTTTCAGCATGTTTTACCACAGCAACCACATGTTGTGCAATTGGAAATACACCTTAGAAGCATATTTCTGATGCTCGAGGGGAAGTGATTAGATATTTATAAACCACTGTCCTACTGTTAAAAAGAAATCAACTCACAGTTCAGCATCAAAGAGCAGCATGGCTTTTGGAAGGGCCTGCTGCCATCTCTATACTTGCAATCAGAAGAACATCTGGACTTCACACTTCAGTTTGGAAGCCAACATTTAAGTAGGTCTTCAGTCCTTACCACTGGCAAACTGAGAAAGTTCTTGGCTGTTTTCAGTCTATACACTCATACATGCACAGCACAACAGCATTGCAGGGCAGCATTTCTCCCATTTAAGCAATTCTTTCCATGTAGCAAGACCAGAGATACAGCTCTGCCAAAAGAAAACCTGGAAAAAAAACCCACAAGCACCCCACAACCTATCCCAGAGCCGTTTGTGTCTCCTCTCCCCCTAAAGAAAAACAAACCTACAACACACAACTTACCAGAAATAGCAGACAGAAGAGAGAGCCAAAAGTACAGTTTAGTGGACTTTTTGTCTTTTGGATTACCATGTACTACTAGAACGTTATTTGTGCAGGCAGGGTCCAGAAGGAACTCTCCACACTGCCTAAAACCAGCACACAGCTCAGTAAAAATGCAAATAAAACTGGCTGGGCAACTCTTGTCACTTGACTACATTGGCTCTTTAATGGCTCCAGAAATGAGACTGGTTCAGCTTTGTTTTCTGCCCTTGGAGCTGTTAGGTTGTAAACATAACCTCTGAGATGGATTCCTCCCTGCCTGTGTGTCAAAGCCAGTCCCCAGCACCTCCCCATGGAGAAGCAGAGCCCATGAGGCAGGACATGCACCCCAAACTGCAGGAGGGTGGCCAGCACAGACTAACAGCACCCTGCTTGCACTCAGGTAACCTTCTCTGCAGTGGGCAGAGGATGCTACTAAGCCTTTGCCACTGCTATCAGACTCATCAGCCTGGAAATCACAGTACAGGTACATGCACAAGATGGGCTCCCAAGCCTCTCATGCAAGCAATGCCTTAGAGGTCAACAGATCTCCTCCAAGGAGTTGCATAATAACCTTCCCAATGCCACTTGGCTTGGAGATACCTTCCCAAGACCCAGCAGCCTTCCCCCCGGTCCCCCAAAGCACCCAAAGGTTATCACAATCCAGGCAGGAAGCAAGCCTTAACACAAGGGGGTTTTCCATCTTATGAGACTGCACCAGAGACTGCCAAACGGAGGTAGGAACCCGGTACTATAACTGACTTTTATCTTTTCCATCTCCTCCCCCCACAAGATACCAGAGGTCAAGGTCGAGGAATTTCACCTGCAAAGTTCCCTTTCAAAACAAGCTGGTTTTCAGTTCCTTTCATTTTCTCAGATGCTAGGGCACATAACCAGTGGGTGCTCAGATTCATCACGCCCATGCCAAACGTGTTTCTGAAAGTCACAGCATCTGCCTGAACTGGGAAATGAAGTTTCCTATTCTTTTTGATTCTTTCCAGGAATTAGCAGCCTTCTCCAGAGATAGGTAGATGAGGTCTAGCAGAGCACAAGCACCAGCAAACAGCAAGGGAAAGAAGCCAAACCCAACTAGGCTTTATCCACCACCATTCCCAGCAATAGCAGGATCTCCGGCAGCTCACTCCATAGCTGATGCCAGATACTGCTAGAAGCCAAGTGCTAGAGATCCTTTTACCCAGAAGAGCATCAGAGGACAAGCATTCCCTCATGCTTCCCAGAAGCCTCGGGAAGCAGACACCAAGCCAAGTGCTCACCAGAGCACTGGAGTCCCACGATGCTGGGCACCAGCCCACCACAGAATGGAAGTGTCTTCTGGCAGCAGGATTCCCCCCAAGGCCTGTTCTCCCTAGGGACCATGGACAGGATTTTAAGTGGCAGGAAAGAAGAAAAGCAACAGGAAAACCAACAAATCAAACAACTCACACCACAAAGCAGACACCTCTGGCTTGTAACTCCAAATGGTTGTGAAGATACAGAAATAAGCCTGCTTTCTCAAACAAGAGAAGAGAGAGGCCATTAGTCTACTTTAATCATGCTTTGTATCAGCTCCTTTGCTGATAAAAAGACACTGATCTCAAGAAGCAGAGGCTTCAACCCTTTAGCCCCACAGATCAAGCAGAGCTGGAAGATTGCTTCAGACCCAGCATGACTGGAAAGTCACAGAAGTCCTTTTGGCACAGAATAATGCCTCAGCCCATAAAGGGATGCATCTTTTGGCCTGCTCACAGAAACAGCCCCTTTACTATTTGTGATCCCAGGAATCTTGTTTTTGCCAAATGCAGCATTTGCTTATTGCAGCCCCCTCGCCATTTACCAGCTGTCTGTATGCCCGTGGCTACTGAACCACTGCTGTTCCCCTGCTAGTATGCTGGCACTGTTACAATGGATTCTGGAGCAGAAGAGCACAGATCAGCAGCTGTAATAATCACAGAATTGTTAGGGTTGGAAGGGACTTCTCTTCAACAGGGCCTGCTCTACCATAACCATGGGCCCTTAACTCTATCTGCCAGTACTCAGAGTCAGAAGTACAGGATTCCTGCAAGATCCTCACACAAAGCATCTCATAGTCTCCCTCAGACACAACAATCACAGAAGACAAGGAAAGCAACTCAGCAAACCCATTTGCTACAAGCAGATGGAGATGGCTAAGCTAGGGGTCTCCAACCCCAATGGACTCTATGGTAAGGAGCCACTCATACACCAGCAGTGCCACAGCCACCAAAGGTTACTGCCGGACACAACCTCTGCCCTAGGAGAAGCTTTACTTCCTATCAGACCATCTCAGGCTCCCACTGGAGCCTGGTCTGCTCACTGGCATGATGAGCCCTGTCACAGTCTGAGGATGAGCATTTCACAACACCCTGAGTTTCACACCACAGTTGCCACTTGACTCTACCAGTGGGCATGAATGAAAAGGGAAAGCCAGAGCTATAAAAAGCTTCAGAGGAAGGGACTCTTTCTCAAGCAGCCTTTCTTTCCAAAATGATGACTTAGAGAGGGCAGAAGGGGAAGAAAAGCCCTTAAGTACAAGAGTTGAGAGCACAGATGTTTTGAGTCATTCTTTTCTACTAAAAAACACCCACATTTCCCCTCCAATATCACAGAATCATGTATCGGTTTGGTTTGGAAGGGACTTTAAAGTTCATCTGATTCCAACACCATGGGCAAGGATACCTTCTACTAGACCAGGCTGCTGACTGGCAGGACTCTGGCCACAACAGTCAGATCCCTCACTGGTCTGAGCACCATGACGATGCAACTCAGAAGCAATTCCATGCTTTCTTCTGGAATAGTCAATCCCAGACAGGGATGTTGTACAGTCTCTGAGATGTATGACAGCACTGTCTAGCACCTTTCCCTTCTACCTTCGCTGAGCAGTCTCCTTACTCCAGGCTCTTCCCACAGGAATGGAAAATAAAGCTGCATTGTATAGCAGTAAAGGGCAGCACTGTGAGGAGCAGGAATAACACAGCACAAGCTGCTACAGAAGCTGCAGCTAAGCCACTTCATTTCCAGCTTCATTCCCATTCACAATCTCAGCAGACAAAGCTGGAAAACAAAAGGTCCCTCTAGAAAAGACTTATCCAGCTGGAAGAGATGTTCCAGACCTTCTTGTTTCCTTGCTATAAAGAGGAGGAGGCCAAGGCACACTGCTACTTGCCACATTACCAGTGCAGGTAATCCCAGCAGGTTTAATTGAAGCAATGGAATAACACTAGTCACTTATAGACCTGCCATCTGCAGTTAAGATCCCCCCACTCCACCAACCACCATTCAAAAAAGAGGAAAACAATCAACCCATCCTTCCAACCACCACATGCAGAGGGTATGGGCAGGGCTGCTTTCAGCCAAGAGGAACAGGCGTATGGGATCCGTTCCCCAGGAATCTGGCAGTTAAAATAGACAGCAAGACTTTGAAAAGCTGGGTCTGTTTTGGGAACAGAAGAGGCCTTCTTGGAGCCCAGAGACTTACACACAGTGGTCTGGAGGATGGGTTCAGCTGAACATGGACCAAGGAGGCGGGGTGGCCTCTTGTACCTTCTTGAACAGGCCTCCTTATCTAAACTTGGAGCACAAATATTCCAGGGCACTGCTTGATGGAGCGATGTTAGAAGATTGAGATGGAAATGGAGTAGTTCAGAGGTATTTGTTTTAACAAGAAAGAACTTTCAGCCAGAATAACTGATTTACACAGACAGACCTTGATGCAGACAAATGCTGCCATTTCAGACAGGAAAGAGAGCAGGGCTGTACCACTTTTAATCAGTAAATCACGATTCAAGCTAAGATTACTTAACAGGGCTGCAGACACTTCTTTTTCCTTTCTCTGTCCCACCACATTGTGCTCTTTCCCTCACAGCCCACCCTCCAGAGACTTCTATATCACATCAGTTCTACAAGTTTTAATGAAGCCGTATTTACTAATGACATCAAATTACAGCAAGGGGTCTCACACATCCTACCTCAGCAGGTTATGGCTGCTGAGACACAAGGGCTCCTTTGCCCCTGAGGATGTGTGCCCATCCCTTGTGCAGCAGCTTGAAACCCAGCCCTGCAAAGCCCCATTGCCTGCTCCTCCTCTGATGGATGGATACCATGTAGACAGCCACACACTGCAAGGCTCATGAGACCCTGGGCACAGGAGTAACCATCAGCCAGCACTGCAGTAACACAACTGCTGATCTGGCTCAGCTCACACTGCCACACAGGCTGTTCCTCCTGACAGCAAACACCCCATGGAGAAAGCTGTTTCTCTTCTGGGCAAAGAAGGAGCAACTGTTTAGGTTCCCATGGGACAACACCGGGTGCATGACCATCCACTTGTATACACGCTGGTAGGTCTCACTTGTATCTGACAGCTGGGCTAGGAAGAGGTTTCCCATCTGCCTGAAGCTATACAAAGCAGGAACTTACTGCTTTACGACCACCACAGCAGCCTCTGAAGCTGCAGCATGATGGATTGGAAATGAATGCAAACACCCAGGCTCTGAGACCACCAGCAAGACCACAGCATCAAATCAAAGGAGCCTCTGAGGTCTTGGCCATTAAAGCAGCTTGCTGTTCCTCGAAATAGCCCTCCCTTGAAATAGCCTTTTCTGCTGAGGCTGCAGCCAGTTTGATGCAACTTCTGACATGAATTCTCACGTGGTTTCAGCAGCAGCATTTCTGGCCACCCTAGGTTTGTTCCAGGAAGCCACAAGTCACAACACCACCCCCAGGGAGCAGGGGCAAGAGGAAACTGACTCCCCTCACATCAGGCACTGGCATCACCTCCCACTCCTTGGGAGCAGACACAACCACCCCTGTTTTGCCTCCTCTCAGACAAGGTGTTATCAGCTTTTGTGCAAGGGAGCAGCCATCTCCTACAGAAAGTCCCACAGAGGGGCTGGGGCTTGCAAGCAGGAAGCTTGGGGCTTCCTACTTAACCACCAGCCTCTAAGGACCTCTGTTATACCTGCAAGCCTCCCCTTCCACCCCTGTCCCAAGGGAAGTGCAGCAAACCCTTTGGGAGCAACCCCTTGTGTGCCTTTACCTTATCTCACACACAGCAGTGGTCCAGCACTGTCCTGCACAGCAGCTGTGGAGCAGAAGTCCTTTCTAATTAAAAGAGCTTCCTTTGGGAATAGGCAGATTTACTGCACGACTCAGAGGGCTCTTTAGTTATTCCATGTGCAGTGTCTCTGCAAGCCTGCATTAGAAAGGGACCTGAATGCAAAGAAGAGCCCAGCAGCTTCTTAAGACTATTGGGAAAGCACATTCAATCCAGACAGCTGGGTTTTGTCTGGGTGGATTTCATTCCCCCCACCCTCCGAGCAACTTCAGAGATGAGCATAAATAGAACTGCTGCCTGCCTTTTAAGCCCCAGTTTCTTCAAGCATACAGATGATGCAAAATAGTTCTCAATCTCTGCTCGGTCAATGCAAAACTTGAGGCAACAGCAGAGGCAAAACAGCCTTGATAATCAGCAGTGTCCTCAGTCCAAGCCAAGCACAGTACTCTGGATCCACACTTCTGTATGACCAGGAGCCCAGCTCTGTGATCACAAGACACAGAAGAGTGGGAGCGAGGGGAAAGGAGACAGAGTTTACTTGGTAAAGCACACTGGGAAGTTGAGGACGTTCCAGCGAAGCCACTCAAGACTGACTCATCACCAGCAGCTCCAGTCCAGGCTGATACACATACAGACACATGACCAGCTTCACAGGATGCTTTGATTGCACCACACCACCAGCATGAAACAAGCTCCAACCGATGCATGATTATAACTGAGAGGGGCTGTTCTATCATCACACCAGACAGAATGGCAGAGTACTCTACAAACTGATTACAAGCAGAAAGGAGAGGAGCAGAGCAGTCCACATGGTGCCTTTCAAAAGCAGGCATGTTAGTTCTGGGGTCCAAAGTCAAAAAAATCACTTGATCCTGACACTGCTGAATACAGAACCTCTCTTCAATTCCTGTCCACATATATTCCAAGTTAAAGAAGCCATTTGCTTCAAAAATCTAGTAGAAAGGGAGTTAAGACATTCACAACATAGACGTTTGAGCATCTAAGACTCTAGTGCCTAGAAACTGAAATACCATGGAAGGTAGAGAAACTTCCCTGGAAAGGTCTAACCAGAGCACTGCGCCATTCTGTGCAATAGTAGATCTCCTCTAGTTAAGACCCCACAACTGATTCCCAAACTGCTAATCATCTACCACAGGAGACGTGCCAGCTCCAGGCTTTGCATATTCTCATATTAGGGGATGATGGCAGCAGCCCTTGCAGTCCTGTCCAGGTGGTAAGATGCCTCTTCCACATCTGCCCGATGTGCTGCTCCTGAAGCCCTGCACCAATGCAGCACAGGTGGTGATCCTGATGCAGAAAACACCTAGAGGAACCTCACTGGAACATGTGCCATGGCAGCCCAAACACAATCGAGGTCCTGGAGTGGGTTGGTTTTAAAACCAGACAGACAGCAGGAGCTGAGGGCATAGAGTTTCCAAGTGGCCCCTTGATCCCCTAACAGCGAGGGCACACAAACGTTATGGATCACAGAGGTAGTGGCCAAAGGAAGCTGTTGGTGGAGGACAAAGCCACATTCAGTGACTGTAAGCCCTTCTCCAGGGCAGCTCTGGGAAATGGCCTCCTTTGTTCCCAACAGGTAAAGCTACTTCACAGCAAATTCGGGCCCTGCTATGCAAATCCTTGTAAGCTAGGTCCTCTCCCTCCTCTTTCCCAACCTGGCATGGATGGGAGCAGCAGCGGAAATGATCAAGTCCCTGACTCCAGTGATGGGCAGCTCAGCTTGGTTCAAGGTCCACGGCTGCAGCTCCGGTGGCTCATCCCTTCCTTTGCTGGCATAGAAGAGATCTCCTTGAAGCAGAATTAGTATTGCCTACAAGGAGAACTCTCCATTATATAATTTCAAATCTCTGGGCTACTGGATATCTTAACGTGGATAACTTGCCCCAGATCAGCATTTCCCAAGTACACATGGCCTGGGATTATCATCATACTGGAAGAGATCAGCGATGTGCATACAGCCCAGCAGCAATTCTGCAGTAAAAGGTAAAGCATTTTTGTGATGCACCTATTTGCTCACACTGTGCTGCAGAGAAACTAAAGCTGCAGCCCAGAAGCATCCTTACGCACCAGTCTCCTGCCTATGTGCAGGGCTCCTGGTGGCACAGGAGAGACAGATCTGCCCAGCTCATGAGCTCCTGCCTCAGCAGCAAGCCTTGGAAATTAAGCACACACACCACGCTTTGATTTAACTTGCTTTTAATGGTGTTGTCCCAGTTCTGAAGCTCCATCAAGGAGATAAAAGAACTAGAGCAGTCAGCCAGACAGCCCGTGTATGTGCCTCTTCCCGCAGGAGAAAGCCTGCCTTCAGCCCAGTCTCCTTCCCTTTCTCCTCTGTATATTGAATGAGCTCCAAACCACCCAGCCTCCCTTGCCCTACTGTGTCCAAGAGGACACAGGCTTGGGCACTGAGCCGGCAGTGTCTGCTCCCTGTCCTCATCCCAACAGGCTCCTGTTTTATTCCCTTTTTCTGCTGTCACCTACCAGGCGGTCCCTTTCAGAGCTGCCCACAGCAACGCCTCATCTTTCTTCCAGAAAATCAGCTCGCTCTGAATCTGTCAGAGCAGGCAAGTAGTGATTTAAGCACTCTCCAGCTTGCAGCTCCTTGTGCTGCACTTATTACCCTGTCTAGGCTCAAGTCGGCCATTAACTGCTTCAGTGTCTCCAATCCCTGATGAACCTTTCAGCTTTCAGTAAACAGGCTCTGACCAACCATCAAGGAACTGCTGGCACTGGTGGCATCTCCTGTATTATTCCTTTTGCCACGCCAAGAGAGCCTGTGATTTTTAGGCTTTCCTCCATTTCATTCCTTAGAAGAATACAGATGAGCCAGGAAGAGACAAAAGGGGTTAGGTAACCACTGCAGCTCACTCCCTTCATGCACGTCATTAATCATTTGTCCATGGAAAGCTCCAATCTCACATTGTTCCCACAGAATCATCAGTACAAGAGCACAGTTTATTTCTTAGGCCACCAAAGCTGACAACTGTGGGCAGGGGGCAAGGTTAATGGGCCCCAGCTCATCCTTTACTGTACATAAGGAACCCAGATCCCAGGATGCCATGATCCATGTTCAGAAACAAATGAATGCAATGAAGGAAAAGAAGGGGATGCAGATGTCATGCTCCTATTTTAGAGAGGTAAGGTTAAAGCACTCTGGGTGAGGGCCAGAGTTCCTGGCAGTAAGAAGTTAGTTTTGATGCACACAAGTTTTTCCAAAGAGGAAATCGAAGAAGTGAAGAACTGAGGCTCCGGTCATCCCTTGCTGAAGCACTGCTACCTCCTCCAGCTTTCCAAGCCACTCAACCTTAGCCTGAGTCCTCCCATTCATCAGTGAGCAGAAACAGAAAGGAAACCAGGAAGAAAGTGGTTGATACGCCACCCACACCATTAAAGTTAATCAGTAATTGCCACTTCAGATAGCATGGGACATGGTCCACCTCCCAGCATCACCCTGGCTTTCCTGTAACAGATCTGTGCCATCACTGCCCGCGGTTTTGGCAGCAGTGCCTTTTCTGCCTCTGCTGTGTGCTTCCTGATGTAACAGTGCCCGGGGGCACCAGGAACCACAGCCATGGTTTGAGGAAAGCACCTCAGGGTCTGTGGTTACCAGAGGTCTGTAAAACTCCCACCTGCATCTCTCTGATTTCAGTATCTCCTGGATGAACGTCTGCAGTCCTGGATGATCCCCTGCTGCCTTACAGCTGTGACACAGGACATGGAGATACAGGAGTGGGATAAAACCTTTCCTCAGCTACAGTCAGATAATGAATTTCATATGATCAGACACACACTTCATGGAGTTTGAAGCAGAGACTATCTTGGGGGCAGGAAACATCCATGAAGCTGTGGGAAGGCCTTGTTAGAGCATCTCCTGCACCAACTTACAGTCGTAGGTCACACTACACCTGCCTGCCCCCCCTGAGAACTAAAATAGAGACATTAACAGGAATGAAGAGAGTCCAGATGAGCTGCACCACTAAGGCTGCTAAATCCTCTTAAGGGAGGAGCTTCCATTCAGCAGGACAGAGATTGCCCAGGGGCAGAGCTTTCTCCAGGCACTGAGCTTGCATCTTGCTCTATTTCTGTCACAGGCAGGTAAGCAGCTGCGCAAACGCTGCAAGGCTTCACCCAGCCACCCCTGCTCTGCAGCACAGGGATACAGATGTTGCCCCAACCATCCCCAGAGCCCTCAGCAAGGATGGAGAAACCCAGATCAAGAGGTTTTCAAGCCCAGAGAGGCTTCACTGAGTAAAGCTATATTGGAAGCAAGATCCTCCTATGAAAGGAGTGTTAAATGAAGGGACATGCAGCGAGGAGAAGCTACTCACTTCCCTAAACCACTCCAAATCCACACACTGGCTTGCAGAGCAGTTGGCAAAGGTCTTTTTTACTCATGTGGCAGCCCAGTATGAGCAATGGATTCTTTCTCTTTCTTTTTAAAAGCAGCACAACTGTATGTGTGGGAGTTCTTGCTGCAGCCAAAAGACCAGAAACAAGTGTGAATGTTAAAAACCACCCCACTGTACCAACCACAAAGAGGTCTGGTGATGGGACACTGGCAGGACTGCCACTACTCATGCAGCAACACTGCAGAACAGGTCATTGACTGCACCAACAGTGCCCTTCTCCCCCATTAACACTTTCTTCCCACTCAGTTCTTGCGAAGTATTTCGTAAGATCCAAGTAATGTGTCATTTTTACAGCTTGCCATATGCTTGACGTCAGCACACCACCAAGACTGCTCCTCTCACTAGATTTTCAGAGCAATGGTTTTACTCTCGTACCTTGCGGCTCACCAAAAAGATCCCAGCCACATGCTCCTACCTATTGGTTATCGTGCAGCGAGCAAGCTTCACAGCAGCAGGCTCACACATCAGGCTTTGAAGAGGATTTTTCTCAAGCCCAAGGTGCCTGAGAAAGTTAAAAACCACCTCCTGTAGAGAGGAAGTATCACTGATGTCAGATGTTGATACTGCACTCTCCAGCTGTGCCTCGCTTGCGCAGAATCACACCGGTAAGGCTTCACTAGCACTGGGATGTGTTATATCCCTGCAAATCTCTATTGCTAGCAGCAGCACAAACATCTCCAAGAGCTGTTCTTCTCCCCAGCCATCAGCTCTCACAGCACCGCAGTGAGACAGCCTGTCCCTCCCTTGCGCAGCTCGTAAATTAGCCTCAAACTCTCATCTCATGCACAAGATGGAAATGCTAGGGCTGGTCCAAGACATAGGCACACTTCATCCTCAACCAGCTTCACAGTTTACTGAAGTCAACATTTAGATTCCAGGATGGTTGCTCTTTTCCTCCCCCCTCTGCTTTGCATTGAGTGCCCAATTGCACATTAAAGCATACACAGCAGGGCTGTTATGCTCTGGGGCAGAAACAGCATGCCTGGGTTGTACCAAGCCGTTATCCCTGTATCAACAGATTCAACAGTCACACTGCAAGGCAATCCACAGCCAGCACCTACCCAGCTGCTGCAATGGGAGCACTACCCTGAACTCTTCCCCAGCATCTTAAAAGAGAGGGAGAAAAAAAGAGGGGGTACAGAGCAGGATGGGCAAGTACCAGCTGTCTGCAGCTGTAACAAAGGTAAGGCTGCTACAGAAGCACCTAATAAACATCTTAGCATCAACGAAGGCAGAGTCCTGATGAAGGCAGCAGCACTACCCGGTCTGAGGCGCACACAGCCTGCCGAAACCCCTTTACAATGATATGGCACCCTGCCTGCTGGGCTCATCCTGCCCCAGGTGAGCTGCACCTGGTAATCATTATTTCTCTCCTTTTAGGCCATACACCAGCCACACAAGAGGGACAAAACTCATCATCAGCTTCAGTCTGAACTGGCATAAGTGCGAGCAATGGAGACATGGCCCTAGCGAGGCTGCCCGCGACCCTGGCAACAGCCACCCGCCGGGAGGAGAGGGAAGGGGAAAGGAAAGAAGAGGAGCGGAAAGAAAAGGAGAGGAGACGGGGCTCTCCCCGGTGCTGCCCCCCAAACCGGCTGCACCAACCGCGGCAGAACCTCGCCGCTCCGCAAAAAGCCCCTAAGAAGTCCCCGCAGCCGAGCCCCCCACCGGCTCCGGCTCCGGCTCCAGCCCCCTGCACCGCACCGCTGAGCCCCCCATGCCGAGGGGAGCGGAGCCTCCAGGCCCAGCAGAAGGAGACCAGGCCAGGCCAAGCCCGCCCCGCTCCCCCAGAGCGGGCAGCAGCAGCGCTTACCTGCTCGGCGGGCTCCGCACGACTCGGCTCACAGACCCGCTCGCTCCCTACCTCCCTCCGCCGATGTGGCCCCGGCTCTGCTCCCAACCCCGCGGGGCGGAGCCGGCGGCTGCGCTAAGCCAGCCCTGGGGCGGGCTGCGGGCTGCTGGCCCCGGCCCCTGCTGAGGGTGCTGCGGAGCGGAGGCGTCTCTCCGGCTGCCCTGCCATGGGCCTGCGCTCTTGTCCGGGGCTTGCCGCTTCCCGCTTTGGCCCCTTCATACTCGCCTCGTAAAGCGAATGACACGGTTTGCGCTCCCCGTCAGCGCTGAGTTCCTCATGGCCCCTCACCTTGCCCACCTCACCGCTTCCATCCCGGCTCAGTTCACCCGGCGCTGCTCTGGGGCTGTTTGCATTTGTTGTGCTTGCCTCACCTAAAGCTCTTCTTGCCTTTGAAGCCCATCAACTTGGAAACATAGAATGGTTTGGGTTGGAAAGGACCATAAGATCATCCGGTTCCAATCCCCTGCCATGGGGTTAATGTTAAACTTCATGTTTAAGGCTGCTCCTGTGAGGTGTGCGCAGTGGCTTTCTGCCAAAGGAAAGCAAGCCTGATGACCCCCTCAGGCGCCGTTCCGATGGGTAGTTGGTGACCCCTGTAAACAGCAGCAGGGCTGCCGCATTGTTCACTGTTCAAACCCCATTGTACTCCAATCCTGTGTTCGGTTCGGGGCCCCTCGCTACAGGAGAGACATTGAGGTGCTGGAGCAGGGCTGGAGAAGGGCAATGGAGCTGGTGCAGGGCCTGGAGCACAGTGTGATGGGGAACGGCTGAGGGACCTGAGGGGTTCAGT